>QFFD01000180.1:0-12178 GCA_003314615.1 Pholiota microspora
GTTATAACCTCCGGGGTTTTAGCCTTGCCATTAATTTGCCTAGCGCCCTTCCTCGAGTGGCAAATCTGCTGACGAATAAGCATAATAATAGCCTTTTTTGGAGCCGTGGGGTACGAGCACATTGAGATATTTCCCAAGAGTCACTTCTGTCCAAGATGATATCTAAGGATGATTCTCAAGGTAAGACCTCTAGATTCCCTTGATCCAACAAAAGCTTTGTGAGTTGTTAAGTACGATGTCAGAGAGTACCAGATTATGGCGGGAAGCAAGCCGACAAGTTTTGAGCATGTTCTAATTTGGCGGTTCGGGTATAGCCGCGTATTGACGCGGAGCATAGAAGTGCACCTTTCAACCAAGTTTTGTTTGAAATCTCAGCCCTACATTGATTATGAAGAGCAGTAAGGTCCAGCGTGCATCCGAGTCTCCCTGAAAACACATCTGTGGTTGCGGCGCGTCAAGGGCCGAGTCTACGCGTCGTCGGACCGACAGAGTGCTCCACCACTTTCGGCTGGTCAATGATACCAAGGTTCTAATCTTGCATAAAGGTCATCAGTACTCCAACCAAATAATGGCCGCCTCGTTCAATACCTCTATAGACGCAATTAGAGCTTCGCTCCCAGAGAAACTCCAGAGTCCTCGTGTGGGCATTATCTGTGGATCGGGCTTGAGTGGTATCGTCGATATCTTCAGAGATGTAGTGCTTGTTCCATACGAGAACATTCCAGGTTTTTCAAAGAGTACAGGTGAGGCTGATCGTCGCATATGTGTGACGAAGCTGACTGGATTATAGTCCCTGGGCACAAAAGTGCACTAGCGTTCGGTGTTCTGGGAGGCGGTGAGGGTTTGCCTGTGGTGGCCATGCTGGGAAGGGTATGGATGCACCTCGCGTTGCAAGGTTTGATTCTGACTCTACCAGTTCCACCCATATGAAGGGCATTCACTATCGTCGGTTGTCTATCCGGTCAGAGTCATGGCAAAGTTGGGAGTGAAGGATATCATAAGTTCGTCTCCTCTATGATCACAACGAACTTCGACGGGCTGAATTAGTAGCAAGTCACCAATGCAGCAGGATCGTTGAATCCCGACATTCCTGTTGGAACCAGTGAGTCATAACATTTTCCATCTTTTGCAATTACTCATTCTCAGCAAAGTCGTGGTCATCCAGGATCACCTAGCTCTCCCTAATCTCACTGGAATGAACCCACTACTAGGCCCGCAAACATCCCTCGACCTTCCCCGATTTTTGCCACTTTCAGATGCCTATTCGACATCGCTGCGAAGGCTTGTGTTCCTAGCCGCACGCCGCCTGCAATTAGATGACTCTGCGCTAGCCGAGGGCACGTACGCATGGGTAAGCGGACCCACGTACGAGACACCTGCCGAAGGCCGATTCTTGCGACGTGCAGGTGCAGATGTTGTGGGCATGAGCACTGTGCCCGAGGTCCTCGCTGCCAGAGAAGAAGGTTTGAACGTCATGGTGTTGAGTTTGGTGACCAACTTTGTGGTCATTCCTCAGAAGTATTGCAGCATCAAGGAGGAGGTTGCGGCGGAGGTTCGTATTGCTCACATAAACTATTCATACGAACTCACATTCGGTGATGTAGCTCTCTGGAAAGCAATTGGATTTACAACCGCCTCAAACAGTATCTCATGAGGAAGTATTAGCTATTGGCAAGGAGAAAGCAAGCATTCTCATGAAGCTGGTGGAAAATGTTGTTGATTCCTTACAAATGGTATCTTTCTGATCATTTGGCTCCTTTCAATAAGGTCAGTTTTAGTCTACCGCTTGGAACATTCTACTGACTTTGGCGAGCTAGACTTCACCAATCTATTTCACTGCATGTATGTGATGCTAATATATCGAAGGCTTTTCCCCGTATTCCAGATCCCCGAACCTTCTTCTAGATTGCTATATCCAGAGGTATCGCTCGTCTTGGCAGAAACCTGAACATATACATTTCTTGACCTCATAACATTCTGTGAAATATTTCCGTCTGACTTGTAATGCGTATAGCTGGTGGTGCGTCAATATCTATGTAATTTCCTCCAACCCTCGACGTCAATTGTATTCCTGGTTTCACGCTGTGCTCAATGAATCGTTGGGCGATTGCCTAGTGCATGCAGTCGCTTAGTAAAGAAGAGAAAGCATGTAAACTTCAGAAGCCAGTCTAAAGCCAGTCAAACTCATGAAGTATATCATGTTCTGAGTATACATTTTATCATATGTATACTCTCGTAGCGGGCAAAAATGGAACGAAATTCTTACGCTGATAACGCTCTTACATGGCGGAGACCCTTCGGACCTGGGCGTCAAACGAAAGATTGGATCGATCGATTTCTCCGGCACCTCTCCATGACCTTCATTCATTCTCATTCAAAGGCGTGGTAAATTGCCTTTCCGAAGAACTGTTCATTTAACCAGTGGAAATCAGCTATATTTGGAGTGCAGTACAGGGGTTAGGGTCAATCTGTCCAACTCTCCACAACATCAACCCCGACGACGGCATCGCCCAGCTCTTCTACGCTCTCCCTCATACCTCTATGCTATGGTCAACGTCGCGCATATTGATGCCAACAACCCTGTGCTGGGTATGCAGGACGATCTTGGGATTGTCTATCTCGTAGGCTCGGCACAGCAATTTTGGTCTGGTGGGTACTTTTTCCTATGAACTGCAGAAATATGACGTCTAATGGCGCCTGCACAGAGCTCGAGGACGTCCTACGCCTCCCCCAGGATGAACCGCCTACTCTGTCGCTGCTCGATGCAACACTCCGACGCTACGTGGCTCTGTGTGCAACGTATCATGGTATGTACGGCCCCTAGTGTGTAGCGGCCGTGTGGACTGATAGCGCTCCCTAGAGCAATACCTACAGAGCCCACTGCAGCTGGAGCATGCCTGCAGTCTTCTCATAGAATCTGAACTGTTTGAGTTCCATTCTGAGCGGATGGTCGACATCATTATCGATGATGCGCAAACGGTGCGCATTTAGACTATGCGCTATACTTGGAGAGGATCTAAGCTCTCTATCGTTTCCCATAGATCACAGACCCACACTCCATTTTTATATTCTACGAGATCCTCTACTACTATGGCCAGCGGCGTATAGACTTTTTCCGATCCCACAAGCGTTGGCAGCCTTTGCTACCTTTCCTAATGGATCATATCTCAGTGGAAATCGACCCGGACATCGAGGACGTTTACGTAGGAACTTCAATTGGACGCAGCACAAGCTTCAGCACCGTACCCATCCCTATCGAAGCTAAATTACGAAGTCTGAGTGTGAAGTTGCTGTACGAAGTGTGTAAAGTGCAGACGCTGAACATGCAGGACTTGAGTAAGTACTCCTTCTATGACGTTACGATTCAGGAATAACTGTTTTTGTTTGCTAGAAATTTTTGACGACGACTTCATTGACTATCTTTTCGAGCTGGTAGAGCAGACCAAGTATATGCAGGACGATACTTTCAACTATTCAGTAATCAAATTAATTGTAAGTCGTTTCCTTTCACTTTACGTTCTATTACATACTGATGTTGCGTAGACAGCACTAAATGAACAGTTCATGGTACTTGGCATAGCTGATGATCATGCAGGCTTGAATGCGGAGAAGAAAGAACACACGCAGCACAAGAATCGAGTAATCAAGGTCATGAATAGGCGTCTGGGATCATGTAAAACATTTGGAGAAAACATGATCTTCATGTTGAATCGCGCTAGTGAGTAAATTTGACTCATACACAAATATCAACCTTAAGCATACATACAGAGCGTACACCTGAGGATTTCTGCATGAAGTTGCTTATCCTCAAAATTCTTTACGTTCTTTTCACCAACAAAGGGACATGCGAATTCTTCTACACTAACGATCTATGCGTCCTCGTCGACGTCTTTCTTCGCGAGTTGGCGGATTTGGATGAAGAAAGTGAATCAGTGAGTGAAACTTATTACCAGTCTGTTGCTTTCTGACACGTTCATCACGTTCTGTAGCTGCGGCACACTTACCTCCGAGTTCTCCACCCCCTTTTGACGAAAACGCAACTAAGAGACGTGCCTTACAAACGAATGCAGATTCTCGTTGCTTTAGAATCAATGGTTAGCAACTCAAAAATCAGGGAGGTCAATTCAACAACGAAACGGCTGGTTGAGAGGTGCCTGTCGGGTGCATGGTGTGTCTCTCTCATGGAACTACGAAAAGAAGCTGGCTATGGTACGAACCGCGTCGGCAGTCCGAGCAGTGATCTATCCAACCTCGTCAGTCCACCGGGAACCATGGACATGTCCATGGCGGCTTCGCATCATCTGGAAGTGTCTGGGTCTAGCAAGGTCATGAAGAACATGAAGTTTAGCAAAAGTGTGGAAAATTTCGGACGGGGCGCATCCCCTAGCCCGACTCGGCAAGCTCCATGGTCACCTTTGGACCAAGTCCGGCGCTCCAGCAACGCAAGTGTACATAGCTTGCCAGGATTTGTCGCTCATGCCGGAGCGTCGTCAACCACGAGTACCGTCCATACTGCACCAGCCTCCAAGAAGCGGAGCTCTAGTGCAGCGGAGGGGGCACACAGTCATCGACATAACTCTCTGCCAGTGGAGGACTCGCATCATTATCACTACCATCCTTCGAATGCGCCCGTTCCTTCGAGTCCTCATACAACTAGTGATCATGCGAGCCATATTTCTATCGTTCAAGTCGGTGATATCACCTCAGCGGTGTCGTCCATATCTTTGAATGACCCACCCCGTCGAAGACCTCCGCCTCCTGCGCCCCCAAAGCGCAGAAAACCCCCTGCGATACCCATTGGGCGCACGCACAGTGGCGCGACAATCACATCTATTCGTTCCTCCGAGCCGAGTCCTTTGTCGAAAGTTCACAAACCTCAGTTCGGCGTTCACCAGGCTTCATAGCATAGCTAACTTGGAGTCTTTCCTCTGCTTTTCTCGATATGGTACCGCATAGTAATCAAATATAGTCTCTCATTAGCTACTTATGGGCTCTCAATGTAGACGTCGAGAGTCTCCGACAGATACCAGCTTTTCCGTGCATATTCGTATTTATTGGCATTGCTATTGATCATGGATTCTTTTCTTTCGTTTTTGGCGTTACACCTTCTACACATTATAAGTACTTACATCCTTATTTCGTTATCGTTTCTACCCGTATTCCAAAGTTTGCTGCCTATTCAATGTATTCCATCTGCACTAGAACCGTCACCAAGAATTTCCACCTTGTACTTAGTACTTAGCTTACTAGACTTTTACTTACCAGCACATTCAATTTCTCTCAGGTTAGTTGAAGGGGGCCAATTTCATACATAATTATTACGCCATCATGGATCAAATGCAAGTCGACGAGCCACTAGCGTGTTCTTCGCCTTCTTTGCTTCTTCCATCATGGACCAAGGCTCTACATCTATGCCATCGCCCGAAGTGGCAGCGCGACGCGCCATAAGGGTCCAGAATGCTCAGCAGCGTGCGCAGGAGGCGGAAAAGCTGAAGTTACAGGCATGTAACATCAACACCATTATCATCGTCTCCAATTAATCCTCCTCGTTTAGGGCAATGAATGCTTCAAAAAGGGGAACTATTTCGGAGCTGCAGACTTATATGCTCAAGCTGTCAATATCCACGGCCCCAAACCTGTCCTCATGGCCAACTTAGCCGCAGCCTATCTAAAGCTTGAGATGTGGGTATCTCCATTCACATTTCGATGAGGCCCACATTTAGTATTCTTAAGATATGAAGAGGTGGAATGGGCTTCTACCATCTCTCTCGAGTACGACCCTACTTCAGTCAAATCCAGGTTCCGGAGAGCTATCGCGCGAAGACGTCTTAACCGATTGGAAGCAGCGAAGACAGGTACATACTTTCGTATTTTGCCTCCATTTCTTACTTCTTATCTTTCATGATATAAAAACATAGATCTAGAAGAAATTCTCTGTCAGGATCCCGCCAACGCAAGTGCCAAAGAGGAGCTCCGGACACTCCAGGAAGGTATAAGGTCTAATCCAGGAGTTCGTGTGGGCCCGTTCGACAAACATCCTTCCTATCACGATGCTCCATGGGAGTTACTTTCAGAGTCGGAGACAGAGGATTGCAAACACGTCGGAAATGGCACATCTTGTCGTTTCTACAACAAGGGTAAATGCGAGCGAGGAAGTCAATGTAAATTCTCGCATGCACCTGATATCAAAAGTGTCCGCGATGAACTGTAAGAACAAATCTTCTACGTTTCGTCTCGTCTCGGCTGATGCTCTCTCAAAGGGGAAAAAACGTTTGCGTACATGCCCTTTTCGACGACTGTGCATTTGGTGCGCAGTGCCTTTACTCCCATTCACAGACGCACCTGCCTACGGGAGTATGGTGGAATAACCCACAGCAACTTCGATCTGCAAAAGCTGTTGCTCCCTCGGTCGAAAAATGGTCAGATTATCACAAGCTCCACGAACTGTTGGTCAAGATTCCTATGGCGAGAACGTATGCCTCGCTCAGGGAGCGCAAGGCGGTTCAAAGTCAACTTACGCTTAGACTTGACAAAGCGAAAGCCCTAGTCCAATCTCGACAGCATAAACCGAAAGAAAAACCATTTGTCCTGGTGCTTTCCTTTGAACACGATAGTTCCCACCTCACTCTTTGTAAACACCTTTTCTCCGCTCTTGCTCAAAACGCTAAACCAGTGTATATTCGCAACACCTCTTGGGCATCACAAACACTGGAATACCTAGATTCCCCCTCTTTGACCAGTGTGTTGATCACGGATCCCGGGATTTTGAAGAGACGGCATGCCCGAGTAGTACAAAAACTAGTCGAGTATACGAAGAACGGAGGTCGTGTCGTAATAGGTGGCCTCTTTAGCGGCTTGACTGGTCCCCTTGATTTCAACAAATTCATGCAGACGTGGGGTCTCGAGTGGAAGTTTGGCTCTTATTTCCGGTCGACATTCTCTGTAAACCCTTCGAATCAGATTGTTCAGGACAACCCTTCTCTCCACGAGTCGTACAGCATGAAAGCAGTGCATATATCCAACATTGAACCAGAGGCGGCAATCTACAAAGGAATAAACCTTTCAACTCTATCGGATGCTTCCAAACGGGAAGCTCCTGTTGTTTGTGCCCCTGTTGGGCGTGGCCTTCTCTGTTATCTAGGTGATACAAATACGGAAGACGAATCAACAAATACCGTATTGGCCATGCTAGGTGTCCTTGATACCCCTCCGAACCCAAATATTGTACAGGCTTCGAAAACAACTCCACTTCCCCCGAAGATCACCGACAAATTCTTACTTATCCTTGAGCTAGAGGGCGACGACCATTACAAACGTGTGTTTGCCCATCAACTATCAGAACTCGAGAAAAGGATCACTGTCAAGTTTGCCTACGAGTCTGACTACAGAGAAATTAACACCCTATTGCAGTCGAATGCTTTATATGGGGTATACATCGTCGACGAGGGCATACAAAACGTGCAAAGCATGGGTACTCTCCGGATGGTGGGAAAGTATGCGTCAGAGGGAGGGCTAGTTGTATTTGGAGGGTTATTCGCTCAAAATATGGACAAGGAGGCGTTTTCGTTCATTTTTGAATATATAGGTTTACCTTGGAAATACGGGTCTACTGGTACATGCGAAGCCAAACTCAATCGACGTCATGAAATGGCTATTCGGTATCCGGATCTGAGCGAAGCCTTCCTCATGGACGCTGTTCATATTAGATCCTTCTCTCCTGGTGATGACCTCTACAAAAAGTCTCTCGACACCGAGGAAAGACGACAACAAGCCAATTCGACCGAACACTCGCCAATTCTTCGAAGACGTCTAGGCCAAGGACATGTAGGTTATATTGGTGGCGTCGGCGCACCTCCCGAGGTCCTCCTCGCTATGTTTGACCTGCCAGTTTTTGTACCACTGAAAGAATTGGTCCCCGATTCCAGCAAATTTATCATGATGCTTACCGGAAAAGATGGCCAGAATCCGAACGTAGGGCTTTCTGACCTTGTGATTGGTATGAAGAAGAAAGTCGAAGTGGTGTTGGGCAACTCAGTATCTGGACTCTCGAATGCTAGGACCATCGAGCTCCTCCCGTCACAGGACCTCATCGGTGTTCTTATTATGGACGCGCACATAATCCTCCCAGAGAACGCATATCTACTGTCCAAACTGGTCGAATATTCCAAGGCTGGCGGTACTGTCGTCTTCGCATCAGCCCTTGCCTCCCGAACTACCCCAACGCAATTCAACAATATTTTCCGAGAAAATTGGGACCTTGACTGGGAGATGAAATCTGTCGATGAACAAGTTGAACTCAAAAGGAACTTTGAGTCGCCTCTCTTCCAAGGAAAAAAGGCCAAAGATATCAAAGCTCCTAAGACTGCGCGTTTGAAAGGTATCCATGTGCAAGGGATTCGCAAATCGATGGCGGTCTACTTCCCTGCAACTAAGAATGAACTCTGGAACCCCGATAACTATACATCCTCCATTGTTTATGCAGAGGTTGCTGATGGACATTTAGGGTTCCTTGGAACTTCCAAGGTAGATGGCGAAGTCCCTGACATCATCTATGCGATGTTTGGGCTAATCTGATATTTTTTGTTACTTACAACATTTGGAACATGAAGCTAAAGCACTGTAATTCTATGAGCCCGTATGCTCCATTTGCATCAAGCATCTCTCCTCATCACGCGGTGGAAATCGGCATCTTCAAATTACTCATTCTCTGTGATTCCTTCAAGATGTACAGGTTCTCCCGAGCTCTGCGTCAGGCTGGCTAGCTTGGGATTTTAGGTGCATTTCACTTTGGTGTAAACTATTTTCTGGACATCTGCTTGACCCGATCAGTGACCCGGATGAAGCACCAGAGCAACTCATGATGACTTTCCATGGCGAAGAATCATTCTTATAGTGGCTCGAGATTTCAAAGGCAAGGTAAATATTTAGCTATCTGCATGTTTTTGCTCAACATCTTCCAGTGTCCTCCGATAACCTTTGCTTCAGAGAAAGCCATTCCGATGCATTGCTTTTGTGACCCATATTTTCTGCTACGAGGCTTGGAATCCCCATGGTCATCGAGGGGTGCTGCGGCATCGAGGGCTTTTGGACGACTGACTTGCTTCTTAGGGACCCTTCTTACTAGGGCACTTCGGTGGAGGCGTCAAGGACTCTCGCTATTGAACTTGATGCTGTTCAGGATGTCAGGGACAAGAGTGGCAATACCAACGTTATCGGTATGGCGCGCCTCCTGTGACATTTCTCAGGGATCTCGACGAAGAATTTTGCAATATGAGTGGGCGACTTGCCAATGAAGCAGTGTCTGAAGAATGTCAAACTCTCCGATAGCACATGCATTTCATCCCCCACTGTGCTTCGAGATTGTGCATGCACAATACACGAGGGCAGGATACGAATGGAGCCACCGTGCAGTCTAGTCCACAAAACGAAAACCCATATCCGAGTTGCGTCCGAGGAGGGAGAATAAGAAGGATGAATCAAGTCACAAAACTTCACCTAGCCAGACGGAAACCTGATTTCCCCTCTTCTGCTCTTCGATTAAGAAAAGAGAGCAGATAAATTCGACTTCATCGTGTTGTTGACAGACGAGGAACGATCCATCGGATGCTAATGATTTGCTTTTGGACATCTCAAAGCTAGGCGTCTAGCCTTTGCCACCAGGTCCCTGTGGATGTGATGGCTTACTAGTCCGAAACGATGAGAAAAATATTCTCTGGATCCTTCATGTCCCTTTTCTGTTCTTGAATTCATGTCGCAGTTCCAGGGGTTCTCGACTATGCCTCTCGGCGTCCGATATTCCACCATTTAATTTGTCTTTCTCGATGATTCAATATCGCCCAACGTTCGAGAACCATGCCTGTCCTCTATCTCCATCCAAAAGATTCGATTCTATCTATCACAAACAAGGTCCCTGTTTTTATCCACCCAAAGGAACCGCGCACCAATTCTAGCGCAGGGTGTGAACAAGTCAGTATCAATAGCGGGCTTGCTCACCTCTCCGAGCTTCTTGTGAAGCGAGCTGACCCTGAAATACCCCACACTTCGTCATCGTGGCCTTACTTGAGTCTTTAAATCGGACATCTGCATAGCCTATCCCACACGTGTCTGCAGCCTTACGCCGGGAGATTTGCGTTCATTTCAACCAAAAAAAATGTACGTTGGGGGGTTCTGATGACAAGGACCAGGCCACGAGACTATTAACTACTCTGAAGGTGACTGAATGCACGCGCGAACCCGCCGATAACGTCCCTGTCATCCGACGCCCCAGCCTGTGCCAAAATAGCCAAAACTGGAAGCATAAAAGACAAACATAAGGTCGAGGAAGCACACATCCGATCAGCTATCCTTCAAGAAAGGCGCTTCTTTCAGGGCCGACAAAGTATATACAATTCTCAGCACAAAACTCCCGGCTGATGCGTTATACGTATGTGGGTGCTTTGTTGCATACGGCGCGGAGGGCATTGATCCCAAACCAGACCTATCATCCTGCCGAAAGATATTTAGTCAGGACGTATGTGAGAAAGATTTCGTCGATGGAGTAACGAGAATAGAACTCGTGCACCAGCGGAACTTGCAGGAACGAGGCATGCACCGATTCCGCTGTTATATGCGTCCGACAGAAGATTAGAACAAACGTTTTCGAAATCGATTGTGAGATACGCGAGGCTTGGGAATCCAAAAAAAAAATAGCATCATAGTTATCGGTTTCGATATGTATACAGGAAAAAATATCTGAACATGAAACGGCTAATAGTACGTAAATAGAGTATATAGATACGATTAGATCGCAGCCCAGGCAGGACTGACTGCACAGAAGGTAATTACAACTTGAGAACGCTGGCAGCCCTCTCTCGATTGAAAAGAACAGGATCACATCGGATGCATGGCCAAAGTGTTTTTAGAAATAGGATCTACGATAAGTTTCGTCATTCAGTACCGATGTGAGTGGGATTCAGAGAGAGCGCGCAGAAGAAGAGCCGGGGGGGCTAAAATACTCTGTGTGTGTGTGTGTGTGTGTGTGTGTGTGTGGTGCAAGTGTGAAAGCTACGGGATACAGCGAAAGGACTGGCAAATAGCGACAGGAAAGCGGATAGCGGCGTTGTACTTGATTGAAGACGATTCAAGGATCCAGGTATAAAAATAGGGACACAATGGGAAAGCCATAGAGATTCAGAAAGCAAAGAATACGGGACACGCAGAGGAATAGAGTCGCGAAATTATCTGTTATAGGTTTGGTTATCTACGAGAGAGATTAGTACTACGGAAAAAGAGGAGAAGGGGCTACAACAACGTACTATATAGGTTGTATTGGTCCGGCATGTAAATCTGGTGTTGAGCCTGCTGCTGCTGCTGCTGCTGAGAAACTTGTACATTCTGCGAAAGACTATACGGCGTCACCATCTGCGAATACTCAGCATAATCCAAATACTGCTGGTACCGCCGCCCGCCAGCCGCTGCCCCGCCAGCACTCGCTCCTGCCGCGGCCCCATCCCCATCAGCCCCATTGCGTATGATAGACGGAGCGGCATGCTGCTGCAGCCCCCCCTCGTCCACCAGCCCCGTGCTATACAGCTGGGGCAGAACGGCAGTGGAGAGCGGCGCGTTAAAGTGATGCGGCGCGTCCTGCCACGGCGTCGCATACCCCGCGGACGTCGACACCATCCCGGGACCCGACGTGGTGCTCAGTGACGGCAGCGGGGGCAGGTACAGGCTATGCCCGTCAAACACCGTGCTGCCCGCCTCCTGCCCGTGGCCGTAAGCGCTCGCCGGGTGCTGTGGCGCGTGCTGCTGCCGCTGGTGGTGTTGCTGCGGCTGGGGGTGTGGGTGCGGGTGCGGGTGCGGGTGTGGGTGTGGGTGATGCTGGGACTGGACCTGCATGTGCAGCGCCGGCTGCCGCAAAGACGGCATATAATCAAACGCAGACCCCGCAAACGTGCTATCATCCAGCGCGCCCTCCGCCGCGCGCTTATGCCGGTCGATCACCGTCAGCCCGGCGAGCGGGTTCGCCTGTAGATCGCTATCCTCCATCGAACCTCCGAAAAGCTCGATCGCTCGGCCTGCGCTGGGCCACACGACGCGCATCGCGCGCAGGACGCTGAGGCACTTCGCGAGCCCGATCTTGGCTTGCGGGTCGTTGGGGTGCACCACCACTGCCAATGGAAGTTAAGTCATAAGCACA
>QFFD01000186.1:0-10974 GCA_003314615.1 Pholiota microspora
ACTCAGCCAATGGGTTGGGTTTTTGGAGAATGGGGACCGTGTTGCTCTCGATACGCACCCTTACTTTGCCTTCGATGGGTCTCCAGCAACAGACCCGATCGATACGGGAACAGGAGCAGGAGCAGGTGGTACATGGCCAGCAGCAGCTTGCAATAGATGGGCTGCCGAGCTCAATACCAGGTAGGTAACGAGTTGCTTTCTGTTAAGCTCATATTAATCACTCTTCGCGTACCCTTGTTTCAGTCGGTCGTCTTTCGGCGTTACCTTCGCTGGAGAATTCAGCAATGGTTTCAACGATTGCGGCTTGTTCTTGAGGGGTGTCGGTGGCAAACCTGTCTTTGGCGGCGATTGTTCTGTTTGGCAAGATTCTACTAACTGGACCCCAGGTGCTAAAGCGGGTATCCAAGCTTTCTCGATGGCTTCGATGGATGCTTTGAGAGATTGGTTCTTCTGGACTTGGAAAGTAAGTAACCTGTTGTACATACATTCTAATCATGTTCTCATTCCCGAATCAAAAGGTTGCCAATTCGACTGCTGGTATTGTAGAATCTCCTCTCTGGTCGTACTCGCTCGGTCTGCAAGGTGGCTGGATGCCTCTCGACCCCCGGACCGCCATCGGCTCCTGCGGCCCTTCTGACGGACCTATCTTCGATGGTACATTCGAGCCATGGCAGACTGGGTCAGGCGGCGGCACACTGCCCGCTACACAAACAAGTCTGTATCCCTACCCACCCACTGATCTACAGGGCACGGATGTCGCGCAGTTGCCTCTGTATACCTCAACCGGTACGATCGCGACGCTCCCGGCGCCTACTTTCACCGACACGAGCGGGAAAACCATCAACTCAGGCGACGACGGTTGGTTTAATATCAATGACAATGCGCCAGGGCCTGCTCCCATACCTGGATGCGCCTATCCGGATCCATGGAACGCGTTGGATGTTCCTATTCCTACTGGGTGTACAGGAGGTGCTAACGCCGCCGTCCCTGCTGTGATCACTCCCCCGCCTACACGGTGATGTACGTATATCCATTATGACCCCTTGGCCACACACATCTCCCTGCCTTTTTTCTTCTTAAAACTGCCGGGATCGCCTACCCAACTTCACAGGACAGTATTGACTATACCTTCACTAATAACTGTGACGCGCTCACTCTTTTATTTACACATTGACACGGCTACGGACATCTTATACTCGCTACCAAAGTTGTACGATTTGTTTTGTTGAAACACTATCATCAGGTATCTTATATCCCTTTCGCGATTGTGTTTTTTTTATATCATCCTTGGACTCAAACATGTTACAACTTGTACTTTATATCTGGGACAGTTTTCAGTTTCCGATCTTGCGGCGTACATAATATTTACCTTGGAGCTGCACTTGGCCGTTGGTTCTGCTGACTATCCATAGGTTTATCATCAAAGTATTGAGGTCGTTCCGAGCGCCCCCGTAGTACAATGGCGTTCTAGATACTTAACTCTTTACCCTACCTACCATGTATTAGCACCTCGACCCGATTTTCACTTACATACCTCACCATAAATATATATCTGGCTTGGGGAACAAGTGCCCACGCACTTGCTCCGGACATCATGATTCCTATTGCCATTGTCTGGATATGGTAATACGTAGGAACTGGCCGGAATGTATTGGTTGCATTATACAGTCTATTAGATAGCAAGGCACACTGGTACTCTACACTCTCGCGGATAAAATCAATCAAGAGAAAAGCTTCCAGCTCGAGCGATCATTCCATAATCTCAGAACGTGTGTAGGGGACGCGTATGCCGTGAGTCCCAATCGCTGATCTCCCATGCGTTTCCTCCAGCGAACTCCTTCCAAAGCTCTGATAGAAAAACAGGTGGAAGGTGAAAATCATTCCTTGATCCTGGACATACAGGTTCTTAGATATCAGTATCTGCCTTAAAGTTGGTACTCTACATATCACTGTTAATCCCTTTCATTACAAATCAGACAAAAATAGTGCTTAGAGAAAGCCCCCCAAGAACATACAATCACAGCGACCCCAGGTCACCGATCACGATATATACGTACGATACGCAATGTTGGAAAGTTAAAACGATTGCGTCCAAAAAAAGTGGACGAGTACGTAGTGTGCGGAATATAGGCACATTTTCCCAGGTACGACGCTCCGTTTGGCCAGGAGGTAACTCAGCGATTGGGGAACCCACCGCTGGGGAAATCCGAACGGGGACAGACGAACGCCGACGGTGGCTCAACCCGTGGGGACTTTAGCGCTCCAGCGCCGACGACAAGCGCTCGTGTAATTACAGAAGAGAAGGGGCAAAATTGAACTGGCGCACCAGAACCAGACAGGTTCTGAATCGGAAGAGATATTAAAAGCAGCCTAGACTGTAAAGCGAAAAGTTTCCACTGAACGCATCTATCAAATAACACTATGGGTCCAGGATGGCTAACGACAATGACGAAAAAAATTCAGACATATTGATAGATTACCCTTTTAATCCATGGGGAGTCTCCGTGGCTGTTATGCATGGTTTCTTTGTCAACTCTTGGCTGCGAAGGCTAAGGATGTTGAGAAACACTAATGCTCAGTGGTCTGTTGTAAATGTGATATTTCTGATACGCCGGTCACCGGAATGAATACCTCGAGGACATTTCTCAAATAAAAATAAATTTATGGCGAAGGGCGTCGGTAACACGACGCAGGTGATACCCCCGCTGGCGGCCTAGTAAGTATATATTGCTTCGAGCTATATCAATGATCAACGTTGGTGAGAGCGATAAGTTGCCTGTTGACAACCTTCGAAACTGAAGTTTCACCGAAGTAAGTAGCTTTGTACCACCGTGCATCAGCCAAATTTAAATTCTAATAGCTTGAGTGTGATAAGGTGCCCTTGAACTCACTTTTTTGAGTTTTCGGTATTGGCAGCGTCCGATGGAGAAACATATGGATATTGAGCGTTTCTAAGATGTGTACCAGTGGGAATTTGAGTGTATATACTATGTATCACGCCCACCTCTAGAAGGTCAGATAACAGAACAGTTCAGGTTAGTACGCGATACTGGGGCGCCTATATGTCAAACCAGCGTATAGTAGTATCAAACCCTACATGGCAATTGGCAGATAGGCGACCTCGGAGCTGTCTGCCTTCATGTGCTCGACTGTCGCCCGTGAGCAGCATCAGCTCATCGTTGACTCATCGTGAGTTCAGTGATTACGCCTCATAAATGATGGAAGATCTTCCTCAAGAGGATCAACAGAAAAGATTGGGATGACTGGGGTCAACCTGTGCAGAAGGAGGAAAATTTTGTTAGTATCCGCGCAATGAGCTCATAATGTGAGAATGAGTACGTTGCAGGTTTGAACAGAAACGTTCATCGCCAGCGTACGATCCCAACGTGTGAGGATGGGGCAATGGCGATCAATTTATCAAGAGCTATTGTGAGTCACCCTCGCTAAAGAAAGGCGCGCATCTAGCTAGCGAGGGCACGGGGCAGTGGGAGTCAAGTCGACCATCGCGTTGCGTATTTGTTCGCTGCAAGGCTCCAAGTGATTTTAGCCTGATAAAGACCTTTGGGAGCTATGTCAACGTGTTGACGCGAGCAAGGAGCGAGCGCGTTTCAATACTAATCTCTGCAGCTATGACATACCGGCCGTGAGTAGTACGCATTTTGTTTGCACGGACCGCATCATATCTAAAAATCCACGACGACGAAAAAAGAAGCCATCGGGCCATGGCCGCATATCAAGAATTGATAAATTGGAACTGATTTCATCCAACGAAAAGCTTCGCAAAAAGCAGCTGAAGAGGAATTGCAGGCGAAGGTATAATTAACACAGAACGACCCGAGAGATGGGATTCATCCCGGGATTTAAGGCCCGTGCGAAAATCGGAGGAGGACATTGTATTGCTGACTAAGCTCGGCACTCTTAGCGAATCGCGATTAGATCAGACAAACAACAAATGCGCGCCATGAGGCGCGCGGCGGCGCAGCGGGACCTTGATGCTGTGCGCGAGGCGCGACCTGCCTCCACCCGTCGAAATTAAGCTGTTCGGGGCTCAGCGCCTCGTCATAAACTTGCTTAGCGCTGGATGACGTCGACGCCGACGGGGAACGGAAGTGATTATATACCGGAATGCAAGCGCGTTTCGGGGAGCGGAATGAGTTTTGGCTACGTATTGTGCATTGCTTCCTGGGGTGCGCGCTGTGCCCACTCCGTTCCGCGCATGGCGTCATCCGCATCCCCCCACCTTCGGAATAAATATAAAACTCATGCCGTTTTCTTGAGAATGCATCACCCTAGCTAGCGGCTGGAGTTTGGTGGATCAAACGCAGTACAAAATTGGGTAAATGCCACCGCCAAGTTCGCGTCACTGAGGTGGTCAAAAACTCGTTTTTCACACCCGGAGAACGATGAGAAAAAAAGTCAATGAGATCAGCATGAATGGCATGCCTAGTGACAGATCAAAAAAAGATTTGTCTGGTGCAGGGAGCTTGTAGAGAAGTCGCTGACGCGCACTGTTTATAATTGTGAATAAGAACACCCCCGTTGTCATTTTTTGAACGTATTCTTTTGTTCTGGATTGGCGCCTGGAGCTCCGTGTCGCGGGTGTATGCTGTGTTGGATTCAACTCACCATGGAAATCACCGAGGTTTCCTCCATACCTTTTGACTACGTTCGGTCATTTGGCCCTGGGTCTCAGGGTTTCCCATTCCCCAACGGTATTTCGTTTCCTGGGTTGCGAACAAACTATCTTTGAGTTGAGTATACATGTGCGACAAGAAAGGAACAGCCCACTGCGGATTTTTAGAACAGGATAAACCATCAGAATGGAGTTGGCTTCAGTGAGTTTGTTCCGTCGTAGTTGACTTTCCTTCCTTCTCCCCCATCTCCCATCGACTTATTTTTTGCCCCGTTTCCGTAGGCCGGGGTATCAAGGCCGACAGTAACACTCAACTCCCCCTCCGTTCATTTTTGGAACCTCCTATTGCTGAGGAAGTAATTGGGCATTAAATCTATCGATCGCGCCAGCTCAGCGTCGTCGCTAATGAAAGCCAAACTGAGAGCACCATACAGACTGCCTTGGGCTGCGGGGGGTTCGGTAATTATGCACCACGTCTACGACGCCCCATTGCGGGACCTCCCAGCGAGCCGCCAGATAATGACCACGATATTGGAACCTGTCTTTCCATTGAACTTTCGGAATTGGGATTACTAGCATTGTGCGTGTTATAGAAATTATATTCTCTACGCTCTACTTCCCAGTGCATATTCTACACCTCCCCGCCATCCTATTCAACTCTGCAAGTCGCGTGTCGATGTCGAAACGCGTGCTTTCAAGCTGGCTTTCTCTGATGGCGCTCGTACCTACCTGCCATCTCCCGTGACGCGTCCTCGTAAAACGGACTTTTAGCGTACAGGATACTCAATCTCGTTATCGATATCCTCGTGTTTCTCAATGCCTGTTTAGGAGACGTAGTATTTGAATTTTTGCCGCTTGCGGGAGCGGTGACCTGATGCTTGATCAAGCGCCTGAAGTTCTGGAAACTCATGACCAGACAAAAATGACAGCATCTGAAATAAAAAATGGACGCTGAGCCGGCGGTCCGTCGTATCCACATTTTGTGCGCGCGAAGCGCGTAATAGGGGAGGAGGTTAGGCTGTGAGCGGGAGCAAGACTGCAAGCTTTCATGAGGCGAGCGGAGGAAGGGGGAGCGCGCAGCGTGACTGGCCGGAAACAGCCCACAAGTGTGGAAAAGTAGCCGGATTGGGGCGAGTTGTTTATTACGGGGACGCAGAGCCCCGAGTGGCGGTGCCAATCTCGATGCAGATCTCACAGACTTGTCATCTCCCAGATTGATTAGAGCAAATGTTTAAGCCACATCTCACATTCCAGATGTTTCCCTTCAAATCGAGGGACATTATTCAAGCTGTTTATTCCTCTTTTGCTGTGGAAAGACCCCCAGAGGCGGTCCTGCAACGCACCAAGGTACGCTGCACTTGAAACAAAATCTCTGTGCCGAGAGGCGCTACACGGACATATTACCTTCGATCAAGCCGAGGGCGAATTTGCCATTGACATGTGTAGTGTTTATTATTGGCTACATGAACAGCCTTACCCCTCTGGGTTAAACACTTGGATAACGAGATCTACTGCCCAGCCCTGATTGGGCATTGAATGGGGTCCGAACAACTGTTAATATTCTGTGAGCGGAGATCTGCTCTGACCGCGTCTAGAGGTCTCCGAAGATATAAACCGACCGGATCCGTTGATCCTTCACTTGTGTTTTCTGAGGACTCGCCCCCCATGTCATCATCCTCTAACAGCCTCACATCCTCTCCACAGTCACACTCGTCTTCCACACGGCACTCTGTTGTGGACTCCTTCAAGGCTCCCGGCCTCCAGCTCCAGAACCCACGGACACAGGATGTCTTCCAGTCCATCGTGAAAGGCCGCAAAAGTTGGAAAACGCTCAGAGGCGGGGAGGTCGTCTGGCCGCCAGAGCTCGAGGCGGCGCTTATTGAAGGTACGCATTTATTTCTGCGACATGTCTTTTTGACGCCCTCTCACTGCTGTGACACGCAGGCCTTGAGAACTACCAGCCGGACGACTCGAGAGAAACGCGCCTTCTGGGACGCTTCCCTATGAGGAACCGCTTCATCTCGGACTGGATTTACGAGAAGACAGGCAAACGGCGCACAGCCAAGCAGGTGGGCAGTCGCCTGCAGCAACTGAGGGACACATGTGGAGGCAAGCGACGTGAGTGGACTGTTCATCCCACAAGCTATCGCCAAAGCTAATCTTGTCTCCCCGGCCGCTGTCCACCATTAGTGCTCACTCTTCTATCTCCCAATCGACGCCCATGCCGTACCCCATCGCTATCTCCCGAGTATCAGTACAAGGATGGTCATATGGGTTTTCCTCCGCCGTTGAGATATGATTCTGAATCATGCAGCGACTCTTCAGCCAGCGCCCCGCCCACGCCGACAGAAGCGCATGCGACGCTTCAGAACCTGCTCTACCGCGGCGTCGAGCCGCGCGTCGAAGAGATGCCAGATACTATTGTATTCATCGATTTGCTACCCGAGGGCTCCCAGGAGGGTCCCTCTACATCCTCATGGGCCAGCCAGGGAGCCGAAGAACGTACATGGACCGAGCGCGGCTACAAGGTCGCAAAAGCCTCCCAACACCCCCGTCGACTGTGTGACATCGACCCTACTGTAACCCTCCTCTCCAAGCAGTCGACGACGGCGCAGTCTTATTTCACTGTGCGCCACAATGATGTCCAAGTCTTCTCGGAGGTCACTGCCCTCGAGTATGTCGACCCGAGCTCGGCGCCTACTTCCGATGGCTCTATTCTCTATAGGACTTCCTTGGTCCCAGGCTACTGGGGCACCATCGCGCAGAGTTCTGGTAAGTTATCCAGGCCTTATGCTTGTCTGATGAATGATTGACGGTGGCGTATTAGATGCGTCCCAATATGTCATCATCCAGCGGGTGGTACAAGAACCTTCCTCAACAATATTCTCGGCCATGTACAGATTTAACTACGTCTCCCCGACTTCGCCGCCGCAATCCCTCGATCAGGTCTTCTCTACGCCAACCCATATGATCCCTATGGATCAAGTCATGATCCAGCAACCGAAGGTGGATTTTCAATTCGACGACGCTCTTCTCACCATGGACGCGGAGAGCTTCAACGTCAACGACATGATGAGTTTCACTAAGTCATCACAAAACTACTTCGACCTCAACTATATGAGGCCAGACTGGAGCCACTCCTCCCCAGTAGACTCTGCATACGCAAGCCCAGTAGACTGCTCCCCACCAATATCTGGCATGCTAGGCGTGCCGTCAGTTTACCCTATGGATGGCGCCTCGAATTATGTGAGTTTTCTTTATCCTTCTTTGTCTCTTCCATTGCAGCTTGCTGAGTACTCATACCTTTATTAGGCTCTGTGATTCATCCTCTTGTGTAAAAACAACCTCTCTGTTGTACTACTTATCTATGCCTCCTATCTTTATCATTTCCATTTCCATTTCCACTTCCTCATTTCACTTGCACCTCAATCCAACCATTTCTTGTATACCAATCGATTTATGCCTCCACCGTTCTATTAATTCGTCGATCTCGACCTCCCACATTTACTTCATCCTCCCTTCATAATATAAAATGCATCCCTGCATTTCATTTTCGTTCTTCTATGCTCTGTCGTTCATCCCTGTCTCCTGCGTTCAGCCATCATATCGCTATGGTATTTCACCACATCACTCTCTGCCGCGCTCTTAACACATATACCCATTTTTACCAGCGTTATTCGTTGCCGTCTGGCTTGCCAGCCATTGCACTCCACTTCGTTTGGTTTTGTTCCCGTTGGCTGTGAGATTCGCTAGTCCCAAAGAGATCTGCGTACTTATAAAAAAAAGTGTATATCGTGCAAATGTATTCCCTCAAACGCCAGAAATAGAAAACTGGACTATCTTATTATTCAACAGGACCGTACACATACGAAAAGGTCGATGAGTGCCCTCAGATAAACTTCGAGCTCCACATCGCATCACTTTGTCGTGCTTCATCGGTTCCGGCGCCGTATATCCTCGAGCTAACTGCAAAAGGAGGAGAAATACGTCAGTTCAGAGGTCTAAAACAACAGTGCCGAAGAAATAGACAGTAGCAACAGAAGCCCTGGTTGACCTCACTCACCTGTCTTCAAGCAAGAGATGATCTGTATGCGTGTAGTGAAGTCCTTCGTCAGAAGAGTGACGTCCGTGAACTGGTTGAGTCCACGGGTGATGCCTTTTGCGATCGCGTCTCGCCGCGTTTGAATGGAGGCGCGCGCGTGTGCCTCCCCGAGCGCATCCACCCAGGTGCGCATTGCCATCCCGGCAGCCATACCCTCCCACTTGCTCAGCTCCAGCACCATATTCGTCAGCCCACCCACGATCACCGCAATCTCCCCTTCCGCCTGCCCAAACGACTCAAATCCCGGTTTTTTCGTCTCGGGGAAGTGTTTCTGGATGACCGCCAAGTGCGCTCCGTACGACACTCCGTCGCCCGCCTGCCCCCCACCCAGGCCACCGATGGCCCAGGTCTTGACGCTGTCTATCAAGCTGTATATGTCCGGACGCAGTGATGGCGACAGAACTTTCTTTGCGTCTGCATCTGTTTCGGACACGCCCTGTGCGAGCTGATTGGCGAAGTTACGAAACATCGTTTATGGATTGCTCAACGTTAGATAGAACGATACTGGTGGTAGAGGATGAAGAGTAATTCGCTGCTTAACGACTTCATACTCATCGTTCGAGGTCATAACGAGTCATTTCAACACATCAACACATGTTCACCTCGTGTTTGACTCCGTTGGGCTGCGTGTATTACTTACACTTACGCACGATGTCTACAACGTTAATCATCAAAATCGTCATTGGTACAATAAACTTCGAACGCAAGTACAATGAATGAGGCGCAGATTCGAACAATATCTTAGGAAATGGTGAAGGTAGAGGAAGTTCCAGTAAACGACGAGATTGAGCCAATCAAAGGCTTCGAATCACCAAAGTAGCTGAGTCGGTAGCTTCCAGCTAAAGGTCCGGTAAGCATTAGCGCCTGACTAATGTGAGAGAGGCAATAGGCTCAAGCTTACCAGGCGTGCCGCTTTCAATTGTCCTGATGTGAAAGCATGAGTATAATGTAGAGCTACTTCTACCAATGTCTCTTACCAGGAAATGTTAACTGTGCTAGTTCCCAGTATCTGCAGTCCAGATAGATTTGAGTATTGCACGATGTATAGATAACGTCTTACGTACCGTGCTAACTCTTGACCAGTTATAGATAGTTGAAGGGTGGGAGTCCGTGCGTACTGATTTCCATTGACCAGATACCAATTGATCGACTGTAAGGAAAGTTCCTTCCAGGCGAAGGTTATTCTGTATGAAGGGTCGAGAGTACATAATTATCATTCAATTAAAAGAATCCAGATAGAACTTTCCACAATCAAACTTTACGTACCCGGGGATTGGCACCCACGAATGCGGCCGACACTGTATTTCCAGCGTGGTACGCACTCGCAGTGTTCACATCAGTCAAGACCTGACCAAACTTCTTTCCAAAGGGTGCCGAATCAAAAACAACAGCAGTCTAGACATAGACAACACGGGGTGTGTGTGAGCGGCCGAATAAACACGAGACTGACCTCAGTCTATCCGCAGGGCTTACCTGTAGTGATATAGCCTTGGACGTTTGTTGCGGAGGGGGAGGATCAGATGCCGGTGTGCCGCTCGCGTTATCCGCCAAGAATGGTACCAGGCTAGAGTACTTGTCGATGTACGCCTCCAATGTGACTGTCCCCCAGAAGAAGAACGATGACTGTCAGCATCAGAATCAATAGAGAGACGACACCAACTGTCCGTCCGATAATGTCCAGACGTGCCAGCAAAACGGACAAATCAGAAAACGCAGCACCTCCACCGACAAGCTGTCATATACGTATGTCAAGGAGAAAACAGAAGACTCGTCTTCTTCGCGGTTTTCCATATATGTCGGTGGCGGTCATGCGCCAAAATTAATTGAAACTCCATGCAGGATGTGAGCGAGAAGGAACCCCGGGAGCGACCATCTGCACTCCCCCACCCAGATTTGGCTGTCGGACAGTTTGTAACGAGGCAACTTGTACTAGTTCATCGAATACGGTGCGTCCAATGTCCGATGGCAAGGGAGATAGTTTAAAAAAGCACTTACATGGACCAAAAATGGTACTCGCGCCTTCGTAGCGTTGAACCCCATACTCTTCACGGGTCGCGACATAGTGCGCGTACACGTTCGCGGGTCCCGCCACAACGACATACGCATCCGTTCCGAGGACGCCACTAGAGATCAGCTTAGCCCGCACCGCTTCACTGGAGTGATCGTACAGTGCGCGATCAAATAGCGAGTTGGAGAAAATAGATATCAGAGATAGGATTAGACATTCCGTGTGAACCCC
>QFFD01000189.1:0-31213 GCA_003314615.1 Pholiota microspora
TATTCCTAAATATTCTTTTGATTTCTATAAATTTTACCGTATAAAAGGGGATGTAACTGGTAGCTACAACCCTAGTGAATACTACCCCGGTTTTCTCTCAATATCATTCTCTCTCCCTCACTCACGCACCTTCTACTCGAGGCCAGAAGAGCATTCTCTACGCATTCGAAGCTCTAATCTCGTCTCAAAGGTAATCGACTTCGACGTTCCCACGGTCTTAGCGCTCATCGCCGTGCGCGCCTCTTGGACTACGGAACCGGGACAGACGCTGACGGAGTCGCGTCCTCGCCTAGCCAGGCAAGCCCCTCCTCATACACCCCTTCCGAGTCTACTCGACTTCGGATCTCTTCAGCGTCATTGTTCTTGTATTTTACTGTGGACAAACACCTTGGCTGGGTGAGGGGATGCCACTCGCCTGCACTGACATTTGCGTTGGGTTCTTGATGTCGATCTGCGGTTCGGAAACCCGATGTGAATTGAGTGCTGCAGTCTTGTTCTGTGGGCCATCATCTTGCTAGGATGACCATTCCCACATAATTTTTTTTACTTCTCTTTGGGGCATACTATAAGCATGTCGTCACTTGAGGAATATAGACGTGATGGAGATTTGATCTATGAGCACGATCTATCTCGACGATTGATTTTCGTCCACCTGAATACCTCTGGAGCAGTAGTGATCTTATATTTGACTCGATGGTTCATCGCGTCCATCTTCCATTTATGGGCTTATACAATTTGGTAAAATTTCGTTATTTTTCACACAGGTTCAGATGATAGTCACCGTTCTATGCGACGAAGCAGTGACGACTCTCTAAAATGGTTTAGGCTGCGTCGTTTTTTTTAGTAAGTAACTCGGTATCTTTGAATGTGCCACTTTGCGCTTGATGTTTATGAGGAGCGATGGGGCGTGTGATAAAACAATGAGAGAGTGTCCTACCATTTCTTGGGTTTCGATTCGGAGTGTTCTATGGAAAGCAAGGCAGAGTCCTCTCGGCCTGTACAACGTGACTGTAGTTCAGTCAATATACTCTGGAATCGCGGTCGTGGCTAACAGTCGCAAATTAGAGGGTGAACTATGCAGGGGAGCGTAAAATGAGACATATCAGAAAAACTGATGTGAATCTGCATCCATCAGAATCGAAAAACACAACGCCCACAATGACCAAATCGAGGCGTCCAGCCTCGCACGACCTGCTTCGATACCATTAAACACGCAAGCCTTTCTCCGTAAAGCTCTAGCTGTACACAATGTATATTTGGAGAACAAAGCCTGTGCTTGTAGGAATTAGTATCTGATTGGCTTGCCATGGAGTGTGGCTTGCCGTGTGATGAAAAGCCTACACCGGACGCGCGGTATAAAGGTATTCTGGATATTAGAATGCTTTAGCCTAGTCTTCGTCATATATCCACTCGTGTACTGCATACCGACGTCAGCAATGAGCCCAACTAAAACTCAAAAAAGCGTGAAGCAGTACAACAAAGGAAGGCGCAGTAGTAGTGATTCTTTGCCTGCTCAATGGGGTGAGTCTTACCTAAAGCCAAGTCTGTGCATCCCGTTTACCTAAACATATGACTTCAGCAAGAAGACTTGGGTTGAAAAAAAGGCCAGCGACCCAAATCGCTAGCACGGCTCTGATCCTTGAGAAGGGATCTAAAAATAACATAGTATCTGGCCTGCGCACTTATGCTGGCCATGTAGATGGCTCGAGCAACGGGAACATTGGGCATCATCTGAGGCCCAATAAACGGGAAGGGTACCAACAGGATCCAAAGTAAGTTATATAGATCCCCTCTCAGAACCAGTAAACTGAGCGAAGCAGCATCTTTCCTAATTGTAGAGTCACCCCCAATCAGAATTGTAGGCAGAGCGTCCAATGGGATGCTCAGATCGCGGCCGAGAGCCGAAATAAGGCCCTGGAGAGGTGAATCCGTCGTTTGATCACTCTCTAAATATGTCGAACTGACCTTTGTTTTCCAAAGATGCCCCGGAGGGAGAGTGGGTAGTGCCGTGGGCGCTGTTGCGAAGACTCTCGCACGCGCACTCGATGCATTCCCTTTAGTTCGCTCCAAATCCAAATGCGCGGTTGCAGCGAGTACAGGGATCTGTATCGCCATAAGCGTAGAGCGACAAAGCACAGTTGAAGAAAGATGAAGGAGTACGTTATCGCGATCTACAGCATTACTTCGACATTACTCAGCACATCAATTCACACCACTTACATACGCGTCGTCTTAAATTTGAACATGTCTATTTGAAAATTTTAAAAGAACAGAAGAAGAGGGAAGGGTAAGTATGTAGCCCAATTATTTTCGAGTCCTCGCTTGTAAACATTAATCAAATTCTAATCATTTAATCCATAAAAGCCAAATAATCCCCATCCAGAAATGGCCATCATCGCGCGAGTGGAGTGAAAAATGGATATTATATTTACAACTAGCATTTGACCCGTGCTTCGCACGGGTTACCATTCTGCTTTCGACACTGATAGGTGCAGCAAAAGAATATGTATTATTATCTACGCTACAGACTAATTAGGACTTTGAGGCAGCTTCGGTCTGAGTGGTACTGTGCCCTGGTGCAGTGTTATGACGGGGAATTTTTCGGGCAGGAATGTTATCCGCAGCTGATTCTAGCACATTGCAGGTCCTTTTCCGATTTGTGTGCGATGGAGTTGGAGTCTGGGGAGTCTGGGGAGAAGTAGGATTAGCCCGCAACGGTGTGCTGAGAGCATACAATGTTTTGCCTGCTCGCCCAGATGACCCATCTGAGAGGAAAAATGTTAGTAGCTGCAATATGTAAAAAAATAAAACTTGGGTACTTACGTTCATTGAAGACTGAGCTCGAAGTTGATGATCAGGTTTACCTCGGCGCTCGCGACAGTCATGTGACGTATGTGTGTCCGAGATATATTTGACGTTTGTCCTTGACGTTTATCCCGTGGGATGATTGAACTGGCTTTTATTTATATAGATATATCGCGCATGGTGTCTGATGGCGTGAGCGATTACCTCGTAGGAGTTGTTCTTAGAAGGATATTAACACTCTATGTATCTTTCTCCATCGAAAACAACTCTTGTAGTTGCAGAGTCGGAAAGAGTGCAGGATAAAGAACTGGACTGCGCACGGACCAGGTGCGAACATTTTCACACGAATATTTTTGGCACTGCGCTCTCAGGAACCTTTCCGAGCACTCAACGCACAGTTCGCCCTCATATGAACACTACTTGAAGTACTTCCTTCCGCATCTATGAATCACGACTACCCAATGACATCGTCACGAAGCGACGCACTGGATTGTCTCCGATTGAGCTGTATACGGGAGTGCAGATGCAAGTCAGATTAGTGAATTCCTGATCTATCATGTAGAGCCCTAAGGTTCTGTACTGATCCTGGTGCGCTACCTCATCCTACTCACTCACCACACTTTCCGCCTCCAAACCATCCTGGCACACTCCTCACCCACCTGCATGATCTTGTCCCAACCTTCCTCACGTCTGTGTCTCCAAGGACTCCAAACGACCGCCTCGGAGGAATAGCTACTCGGCCTCTTCAAATGATGCACAGACGACACATCTACAATAGAACATGCTGCCCATAATACACCAGTTTCTACGGTACCCGCAGGTATCAACCCCTCATAATCGACGCATACACTCACTCGCATCCTCTCGCTCTTCACATTCACACCACACACTTGCTCCTCCCGTTCGCATATCTGCTCCCGCGCTCACCCTCACGTTCCCTCATCCTCGCAGCTCGTGTCGAAACGCAACAAACCAGGCTCCCTATCGACTACACTACCCTCGCAGACGTTCGAGTTCCTCGAGATAGATTCGATACACTTTGCGCTTATATCTCGGTCAAGCGGCGATTGCTCTCGTTTGTCTCCTGGATACTCGTGAGTTCAGTTTTGCGTCACCCCCTTCCAAAATTCTTGTTGAACGTTGGTAGACAGCTACATGGAAATAGTCAACGTCGCGTTTGCGGGGAGCCTCAATGTCCACTTACATTGTGAATTGGTATGCTTAACATTTTGGACAGTGCACTGGTTGGATGGATGCAACATGTAACGTTGTTCGAAGATGACTGGCCCCAGAGGATAGATGATTGTTGCTATAAACAAGGGTAGTTATCAATTGCAGTGTTTATTGACCATGCCAACGCCATATAGTGTCGCTGCATGCTCTATAATATATATGCGTATACTAGAGAAAGCAAGGTATCAGAGTCCCTTCTTCGCTGACTCCCTGAATGCTGGGTGAATGCAGGATGCTGTTTGGCTTTCTACACAATGTCTCCGCTTTGCGCCTTGTCCCTATCCTCGAGCTGATCATGTTTCTACGTTGCTATGCCCTCTTTCTTGATATCTTCGAGGGCTCTACAATTTCGGCGCTTATAGAAATTCGACTTGACTTTGGATTTTTGTTCGCCTACTACCTGGTCCCTTAGTGCGCGGCCCACATTTCTACGCTTGTCCGCTAACTCGGTATTTGAAATGTCATGTTGCGCTTGCAATTCAAGGGGCGTAGTGCTTCTATGACGCGTGCGACTATTCAGTGGCAGAAGTACTGCCATGTTCCTAGTTTTCAGAATTCCAATCAGAGTTCTGCGGGAGATTAGTAACAGCCAACGCGACATCATCCAACCCTGTTCAAGAATTACCCCGTCAACTATTCTCTAGAATTATCGGTATGGTTCGATTTTTGGTCAGTATATGTTGAGAGGGAGCCTCAGATGGATGACAACAGTCTAACGCCAAACCACGAGTCGACGCGGACCAAAGTCTTTGACATTGGGATATCTAGAAAGTTTGAAAGAGGCTGTTAGTGTCAGAAACTACATCAGAATCGAGAAAAACACGACGCCCACAGAACCAAATTGAGGTGTCTAACCTCGCACGAGATCCTTCTATATCAACTGACATGCGTGTCTTTCTCCGTAAATCTCTGTTAGTGCATGCTCTATAATTAGGGAACAAAGCCTGCGCTTGTTTTTCGATGGCTTCTAGTTGCATCAGCATAGATCATTGAATCAGTATAGAGGAGCGTGGCACACTGGGATATAAAGCAAGCCAGAGATTCTGCGGATTCTCTGAATAACTATCTCTACTTCACATCTTCTCATTGAAAACATATCCGTTGACCATCTTGAAATGACCTCGACCAAGATGCCAAAAAGTTCGAATTCGAAAGAATCGAACAAAGAGAGCCGCGGTAGCAGTTCCCTCACTTCTCGATTTGGTGAGCATTTCATTGCCAATTCATTACTTTAAGCTGAAGCGTCGACATAAGCAGAGAAACTTGGGCTGCGAAAAAGGCCAATGACGCAGATCGCTGCCAGCAGTTCGATGTTAGAGAGGAGATCACATAACAAATCAGTATTTGGCACGAGCACTGATGCCGGCCATATCGCCGGCTCAAGCACAGGTGATTGTCAAAGCTCTCCCAACAGAAGGAAGGGATCACTAGACAATCCAAAGTAAGTGATATGTTGATTTCCTCTCAGACCCGTAAGCTGAGCAAAGTGGCTTGTTTGCAAAATGCAGAGCCCGGATTCACTGGGAGCATGCGATGCGGGAGTCGGAGCGCGCACATTGTAGCGCCGAAGAAAGGTTTGTCCATCCTCCACTTACCTTATTTTGGACTCACCTTCGTTATGAAAGATGCCTGGGAGGGAGAGTGGGTAGCATTGTGAGCGCATTTGTCACTGCTCTCGCTCGCACACCCCACGCTCGCCCCTTCCTTCGATCCAAAACCAAAGTCCCGCCTACAGCAAGCACAGGGATCCGAATCTCTGTCGAGGTAGAGCGGGAGTGCAGGGTCGAGGAGGGATGAAGGGGTATAAGGGTAAGTTATCTTATCATGATCTGCATCTGCATTGGGAATCATGTTGATTGACGTCGACACGTGCACAACAGCGTCAATTGTTCTTTTATGATAGCCAAAAGGATTATAATATCAACCAAAATTTACTTTGTACTTACCAGCAGCTCTCTGGCATCAACCGAAATATTTCTATATATTCCACTGTGGTAAATTTAGAAATTCCGCATATGTGAAATGATGAACAGAGCCCTTTTGGCCCGCTGTGGCAGATTGTAACATGAGCGCTTAACCCCTATTCACCTACAACATGCTATTGTGCCACCTACTAGCATGCTGGTATATAAATCACTACACAGAGCCTCGATTTTCTCACCAATTCCCCACAACCGATTTATCGTCACCCACTGCCACACAATTCTCGATGTCGTCCACACCGCTCTCTCCCAATTCGCAAATCATTCATGCCGCGAGCTCCAAATTGGAATGGTGTATGTCATACACTGGGAGCACAACCTCGACCGAAATTCCTTGGTCTGATCGCGGAGCCGCGTTTTCACTTCATAAAACATATTTGAATTCATCGGACTCGGTAAATGCGTCGAAGACAACGCAGAACATTGTTGTACTTGGTTCCGCAAGTACTACCACCAAGCAAGCATCTATGTCAGGGATATGAGAAGGGTTAGTGGATGGGTGTTATCAGGAGATGTTCTCCAGTGCCAAGCGGTGACGAAGATTAGCTAATTGGCGGAAATAACAGATATGTAGTATGACTGAGCCTTGTTCTATTTCGCTTCTTCTCAGAAGTCCTCATTTTGAAAGGACCTATATGATATACGCCATGGAAAAACGAATGTTGAGTTAGAAACACGTATGGCAAAAACCACCAGCCTGAGGGCTTATAATGTCAACACACACTGCTTCACGCCGTACTTGCAGGAGAGACCCTGCCTCGATAATATCTGCTCTGTCCTGGCAACAGACTTCCTCGTTGCTGTCGGGCTCAGGTCAAACTATTTTTGTCTTCTGTGCCAACATTCCATCTCTCCAGGAGCCGTGTTCGTATCATAAATAGCGACTTGATCCTTTAAGCCTGATCTTAACTCGACTTTCGCACTCATTCGGCACTTCTCTTGGACGAGAGGAACGAGCTTTTCTAGACCAGACACGTCAGCTCCGCGTATGATGCTGCTTCTGTCCCTGGAGCTTGTCGTGGCTTGATTTCTCTGTGTTCCTTGATCGACGGATACTACACGTGTTACAACTCTCAGCGCTGACCACAGCTCTTCGTTTAATTCACGTTCCTCAACATCTATGTACGCGTGTGCTTCTTTATTCCTCTGATCCATCCAATGTCAGCATTGAAGCTAGCGCAAAGCTTTCGTTAATTTGAAATTATCGGTCACCTTTGCCATTTCTCTGTTGGCATTGACGATTGGCCAGGCGACTCACTGATACTCAGGGCTTGTTCATTTTTCAAGTCAACACTTTGTCTCGGAATTACCGTATACTGTCGCTATAGTGTTGTGCTCGTATGGTTTTTCTCATATTGACTATTTTCATCAGCAAAAGCGCGAAAGTAGGAGTACATATATTTTGTACATAGCTTGATTCTTTACACTGGATTCAAGTGCGTGTTTCATTCAATTTCCCTATGTGCTAACACGTCAAGGCATCAACCCAAGTTCACCTTGCGCGTCTTTTGAATCTCAAGGCCAGAATCTCCAAAGTACCTATGTTTGCAACAGTAATTGAATCATTGCACGGCACGTATGTAGTAAACAGTACATACCTTCCCGAATAGAAGTAGAACTCGTCTTGACCGTATATATATTGACCTAAGATAGCATTAAAAAATTTCATATAAAAACAGACCTTATAGCAACCTACATACTCCGTCGACATATTTCTTGACTTGGTGGTCAATGTTCTCACCGAACGAAGGGAAACCACGTCTATTGAGGACGTCATCGCGCATTTGCAGGAAATTTTCTATAACAGCCTCGTGCATTTTGGAGATGATATCTATTGCACCGGCTACGCTGGTGCTGTTAGCCTTCATAATGACCGTGACTGAGTTGTAATTTGCATTGTCTGCAAGTATTTCTTTCCGGTATGAATAGATATCCTTCGTTGAGCCGAGGTTTGTAAGTCACGGATTCATAGAACATATAGAAAACAAACAACGCACATTTGTGAATAGACTTATATCAGTCACGTTTTCATTGAGCTTGACGAGATATGGATGTTCCATGACCTGATGAGGGATATCGACCTCGAGCGACATCTCTAAGAATACGAGGCTGGGAATGCATCCAACATCTTCCCTTCTCGAGGAAATATATTCTTCGAAACTGCAGACGTAGCACCCATGATCACGTCGCTGAGCTTGCAATATGACGGCGTCGAGGTATATCTTCAAGCTTGCTATAAAGCGCTCTTTGGATGCCTGCGCCACATTTACAGAAGCACGCTTCCAAAATCTGATTCGGACAGAAAATCAATGACTATGCTGTTGTTTTCTTATATGTTACTTACTGGCGTGCCATCTCACCAACTACATGTTCCCCTTCTGGCCTCTGTTTATCGGGATGGCGGATAGCGTCCATCGTGGTTTCACAGTATGTGCGAGTGAATTCCTCATTGGATACATCAGTAAGGTCATCTAGCACGAAGAAGGTATATGCTAAGTCGGTGCAGCTACGATATACGTCTGCAGCCGATAGTTAAGCCACATTTCTGGGGAAATAAACACACAGAATACGTACAGGAACTGGATGAAGGATACACCAACGCCGGTAAGAGGCCTACGTTGAAACAATATAAGTTGCCGAGAACTTTAACGAGAGCTGACGTACTCAATTTAGCTTTGTTAAACGAGTCCCTAAACTCGGGGGTGAAGAGGTGAAATTTATCTAACCAAGCCATGGATTCGAGCTTGACAGAACTATAGTGCGGGCATATAAGCTTGTTCTTATATGGATAGTTGTGCAGGAGGTCTGGAATAATATAGCTGAGCGCGGGAGGAATTGGAGTAGTCATGTTTGTAGAGACAGAGTTTCCGATTTGTGTAGATCCTCTTATGTCCATTGAGTGCTGCAAAAAGTAGGAGGAAATTGTTCAATCTCTTAGAGCGTTTGATAGACTTTTAAATGGCTAAAAAATAAGCTCACGGTAAGTTTGAGCTATCCAGCGTACAATCAACTTATAAAATGATGGTGGCGCTGTTTCTTTTTCAGCGTTACATGAGGTATAGATGCGTGCGCTCCGCACATTCTATATCGAGTTATGAATATTCTAAATGTGATAATGAGTGTTGCGCCGTGCGAAATGCCGTATTCAAATGTTAGATCAAGGCTAAAGTCACTTATTGAATATTGGACGCTGAACCGCAGAGCAGGCGCGAAAATACGGGACTGCATACATACATTGAATTATTTGATATGTGCGATAAATAGGACGTCAGTGATCTGAGCTACCCTGTTTACGGGCGCAATCTTTCTTGAAGGGCCTTTGGAGCTGCGACAAGATTGTAGAGCTGTCTGGGTATTTCCTTGGAAGGGACTGAATGCTCTAAGTATGCACTTAACAGAGCTCACATGATAATTATGTGCTTCGTCAGTGCCACGCTATGGCGTGTTAATGTGATACAAATGAAGGTGTCAAGCTCCATTTCCTGAACGTAAGAAGATTTAGAGTGTAGGAGATGAGCAAGCACACCCTCGAGCAATGATGCAGCTCGGAATGGAGCGATTGCAAGCTTCCGGAGTCCGAATTCCCATAATCACTGACCAATGCTACTGTCCAACTAAGCTTCCACCCACATTGAACAAACAAGAACTATCAAACTTACAATTTAATCAGGAGGAAAATCTATTTAGGGTAAATACATGCCCAGGTAGGCCTAAGGAAATGTTAAATAATTGAGGCTATGTCAAGCAGTAAACCAACTTTCAGGATCAAAACCAGGGCCGTCGGTACGCACTTCTCAAACTTCAAATTCCTCACCATATCACTGGGCGTCCTGCTACAATAGGAGATAAGCAAGGCAGAATCGCAATTTACTCATGAGGAGCATCATAATGTGCAATTTTAATGCTTTTGCCAATGCACATTTTCTGCCCGAGAATGTTGAGGCTCTAGCATTCACCCTACATTCCTGCATAACACAAATCCAAGGCGTGTGCTCGACAAGTGCTCAGTACTCAATCTTTGGATTGTTTGATCCTTGAACATTTGAAACTTCTTGAGCATACCAGCTTTGTTACAAACATAGCCTCAAGGGAATCAAAAGGAAACTAGCTCCCAAGGATTTTTAAACATGATATGGGTCCAAAATCTCGTTCATCGACTGACCTAAAACCGTGAACTGGAAGCTAGTCGAAATCAATGTCGGCTCAATGTTGGCTCGAATATAAGTACATGTGGACTCGGCATATCTGACACATGTTCGTCACATTACCAAGCCCTCGAAGTCGAGATGGGTTACGCGCCACATAGATCCATCATCGCCCTCTTAGTGATATACCGCTTCCCTCGCGAAATGTCAAACGCACGAGCAAACCGCACCCGGAGTCGCTTGTCTTGTCTTTCTGCGCCTCGAGTTTATAAGCCAGAGCAGCACCTAAGCCCACGAATCGAGGTACACCCTGCCCACCCTTCAAGTACGTAGATTGCCGCATCCGTGTGCCCTGATCCTATATGGGGGACACGGTGGACAGGATGCGGGTGAGGCACATGGGATGTATGGGGTGGACGAAGGATGTGGATGGGTGGGGACAGGAGGCGAAGCTGAGTAAAGTGAGCGAAATGACGTATTGGACCGTGTATGACCATCCAGACTATGAAAAGCAGCAGCGGGCGGGCGAGGAGGATAGTGAGTCAAACCTTATGCATCAAGTGTTCGCTGCAAATATTCCATTCCCAGGTGTCGGGACCTGCCCTCCTCGAGACCCTGAAGCACCTTGAACTACACACTGGAGTCTCAGAAAAATCAGCACGCACACTCCATGGCTAGGACGGGGGAATGGCGAACTTGGCGGACTAAACTTTGTGAAGACGCACCATCGAACCACTGAAACCTTCTTCTCCAGCCGCCGACATTTGAAGAGCAGAGCTTGAGCCCGTCGCGAGTAGAGCGTGCGAGAGTTAAGTAGGCCAGAAAGACGGAGGTGATCGCCGATGACAATAAAGAGCCAAGTCGAGGACCTCGTTGTCTATGACCACAGTAGCTGATGCGTGCTGCATGAATCCGTCGGAGGCTTAGAATGAGGTGTACAACGTCGGGGCATCAAAAGTCAGGGAAAGCGCGTAATGTGTGCTGGACGGCTGTTAGGGAAAAAGAATGAGAAATATTAGTCCATCAAGCACAAATCACCATGGTGTGGAAGTAACTGAAATGTTTGGAAGGACTTGGCATGTTCAACAGCGAAAGAGGTAGGTATGTAGTACAAGATCAAGAGAAACAACAGAGAAACGAACGAAATGTACACTACGTTTCACACGGTGTCCCGGCGCGGCAGCCGAGATCAAAATTTATCTAGCATCTCTTTCGTAGCCATCCACCATCGATGACGAGGCCCTACTCCCTCTGCCAACCTTCTTCCTCGTTCGGCGTACCCGATTCCCCAACATCCCAAGGGCCTTTTCCTGATCCTTTCTAAGTTGAGTCCTCGCCCTTCTGTCTACCTTGTTCTTCGCTATCTCTGCCGCGCGTGCCTTCGCCCAATTCGATGGAGGGCCCTTGATATCCCTGATGATGGCCCCACGTCGTCCAGGTGGTACCTCTTTGGTGGGCTTCTCCGTTGGTAAACGTCGAAGAACCTTGATATCTGTGACGAGAGCCCCAAGGGTTCCGCGTTTCTGTAGAAGACCTGGGGTGGCCTGCACTGCGATGGGTGGTTGGGGGAATTGGTAGGCGCAGGCGCAGCTATCGGGTGATGATGGTTGGGGGGTAGACGATGGTGAGGGAATAATGTCGGTGTCCTGGGGGTTGAAACCTCCTCGTAAATCGGGTGCGCTGCGATTGTAGATATACGAGATCAGCATGCGAATCTGCCGGAGGGATTGCGACAAAAGACTTACTTTGGAACGTCTGATGTGCGTACTTTGTGCGCATATTTTTCGTGCTCGACAGCGCTTGCGCTGGAGCTTGCAATAGCATTAGCACTATCGCCTAGTCCAAATTCTGAATTTTTACTCGCAACCCTCTTGCTAGGGTTGCGTTCGATCATGCTGCTCGTTGTATTGTCTCCGCTCCCGGAGCGATGATCTTGATTTACTTCTCAATTGATGCTACACTGACACATATCAACATTATTACTCACCTTTTCTCGCCTCATACTCCCATTTATATGGGCTCATCCCTCGGTCCACTTTTCTCCCCTTGGTATGTCCTACATATCATTATTAGTCCGATTTCGCTGAAGGGAAGATCACACAACATACCTCGTCCCAACGGAGGGCCGGCGACACGGTCGATCTCCATGGGCGCGTCAGTAGGCGGCTCCGGCAGTGGCAATATAAGCTGACCTTCTCATATGGTAAGCACATATTCAACTTGCAATTCACTCAAACAACTTACTTGATGGACCAGGCAGTGTGAAATCCTGCCCTACTCCAGCTTGCCATCCATCCGCGATTGGCATTGATCCAACTTTGTGCGCCGTGGGGCCTCCTGGGAGTGAAACACTACGTTGCGGCCCAAAGTCCCGTGGTACGTAGTACATTGTCGTCGGGGTCATCGCTATAGGAGCCCATGTCTGCGGTAGTGTGCGTTGTACTGGGATGAGTGGAACTGCATGTTCGAGGCTGGAGAAGGACGATATCAGCTCGTTGGGTATGATCGGGTGCAGGACGTTGTTGTAGAAGATCTGCATGAGAGTAGACCGTAGAGGCTTGCGGGAGATTTGGTGGAAGAAAAAACAATGGATAAGGCCATCTTTAAGAAGCTCTTATATATTACCTGAGAATATCCAAAACGCATGTTCAGATTTTCATCAACCGACGACATCTCTGTATATCTGTATCACCCATGTTTCTCTCAAGCGTCGTTTTTGAGGCTTGCCGCAGGGCTTCGTTAAAGCGCAGACTCGGGAACAATGACAATCAGCATGTCTATTTACGTATCGCGCCTCGCAGGCATTGTATGCGAATGAGTCAGACAACGAGGCTGGCACGCTCACGAAATTTTCATTCAATTTTCTTGAATTTTCCTATAGCATTGGGAAGCTTTTACCCAATGCACTGGGTGCACTGATTTGTTACCCTCACGGCCACCTTGCGGGCGCACACACCAGTCAGAAAAGGAAATAGAAATTTGACTGATGTTGGCAGGATTAATGTACGCACCTGTTACACAAATTTGCATTGAATGTCATAAGAAAACACACTAGACCATGAGACGAAACGAGTTCCAGATGAACGTTCAGTCAAGTGAAGGCGCTGTTTGAACAATGCTACCCCACATTAAAACCGTCAGATTCTCCTGTATTTTTTTGACACACAGTAGTTACAGGTCCACAGCAAACTTATAACCGGTAAAAGCTGAGTGTCCTCATCATACGGACACGTACAGAATCGCAGGGCAGCAAATCCCAACATCTCTCTCGACGCACCAGGTCCACAAAACTAAGAATACCGCTGCCGCCGTCGCGTCTATAAATAGCCACGCCTTGACCAGTGCCCGCCTACAAACAAACGCCGTAGCACGCCACGGATGGTCTTCCACTGCTAAGAGGACCTTGACTGCCACTGTGACTCGTATTCCGATCAGAAGGTTGTATATCCTTCGAGAAAAGATCTATTTGACCTTCAGAACTAATGATGAAAGGATATGTTGAACCTAGTTAGCGGAAAACGGGTGCACAAAGGGTGCCGGTGACCATGGAATCTTCATTATCTTGACGGCTGTACCACACACCTAATCACATCCCGGCGCCTAATACTTGCGAGACCGTTCAATACATTGCGATCTGGATCTGTTCCCCTGACGCGAGTCCATCTACATTCCATCCTATCCTCATCATCAGAAAATATCACTCTCAAGCTATGTCTCCTTGCGCATCCACCTCAAACAACAACACCATGAACAACATCAACGACACATTCTCCCCCACATTCACATTCACATTGGCCCTCGGTTCCTCCACGGTTCAACCCTTCCAAGCCACAGACGTGCAAGCTTTCATCAGCACGCCAAACGAAGATGCAGCTTTCAATGGATGGCATGCGGGCCATGTCGACTGGGTAGCCGCACTTGGCCTTGGTACGCATGGCTTGTAGCACCTAAGAGATAGCCACTGATCATGATTGACGAGCAAATGAATCAGTCTCTGTGACTGGGAAGAGTGATGCAGAGCCGCCCGTCGAATTCCCATCCTTCCCACCGGTGGATCTAGAAAAGGTGCTATATGACGACGCTGCATGGGAATCACTATCCCCCAACGTGTCTGCCAACACCAACGCGCCGGTCATAGATGCCCACCTACCATTCGACATCCCAACTTCATCCCACATTGCCAACATATTCACATCCATGTCCATGGGTGCGTAAATCCCAACACCATTGCGTCGCAGATATTGATGCCCTGTACAGCAGATTACACCCCACAGTTAGCACAAGAGGCATACTCACCAAGCTTCGTGGATATGCAACAATTTATACTGCCCCCACGGCTGCTAACGCCGCCAATACCCAGCTGGAGCATACCTGAAGGTCAGCTCGAGGCATACAGTCTTGATAACACGTATATACTCACCTCTTGCCTCGCACAGAGCAATATGCACCCCCCGCCCTTGCCATTCGACGCCCATCATCCCAATCTGCACACGGGCGCATATGCACGAAGGCCCTTTGCTGAGATGAGGGTTAGGCCGCCGACAAATGGTAAGTTCTACAAAATTGTGAGCTACAGAATGATGCTGATGAGGTTTTGAGTAGCGCGTACCGTATTGCCGTCGCAGGGCAATGCTCATCCTGGTCCGTACCAGCAGGAATACAACCAGAGAAAAGAGAACCGGAAAGGTGAGTATGTATGAAGAATTCACAAACGCGATCACTAATTCTTGGGTATAGGAAAAGAAATCGCATGGGATGTCTATCCCACATCTTATCCATCTACCACTCGTGATCCTCGAGAGAGGATTACGCATAACCACAATTTATATGGCTCAAGCGCTGACGAAAAGAGCTTCGCCAGCTCTAGCAGCTACGGCGGCGCATCGCGAGCCAATGGCTTCCATGTTCCAAAGTATGTCTTTGGAGCCATGCCTCTCTCCAAGACCCACGCGCTGACTTCGGATTCATATAGCATGGAACAACATACCTTCGCCTACGAGATGGGCAACATCTACGTGGCGCAACCCATGGGATCGCGGGGATACCACCACCACCAACCGACGCAGCCTATCCCCATCATCACAGGGTGGTACATCTTCCCCGCAGTCGCCGCCTTCTCCTCCTCGTCATCGTCATCTTTGCGCCAATCCCAGTCCAAAGCCAAGCCCAAGAAGATGGAGGCATCGCGCAAACAAAATCCCCAGGGCGCAATCATGCAAGGCTTCCCCACCCTCCAAGGCCATGCAAAAAGAGAGAGCAGAAAAGGCAGCCATAAAAGCCGCGAAAAAGGCTGAGGGCTGATGAAAGAAAAGCGGCAGCGAAGAAAGTCGCGCGATGGCGAAATCGATACTTGCGACGTGAGAAGAAGCGCGACACGTGACAGTTTTTGAACACCGTGTTTTTATAATTATTGCTTTCTTTTCTTTGACGAATGTCGCGTGCCAATGTCAGTAACAGCGGACCACAGAGAAAAACAGGCACGTATCGACGCTCACTAACCCTCGTTGTCGTCAGTCGTCGCTCTCGGCATACCTATGTCCTCGTGAAGTACAAGGGACATAAAAATATGCCTCGAACTTGACATGGGGCACCAACGAAGCAACCCCACTGTCGATCTACGAGGCTTTGCGGATGCGGGGTGGTAGAAAGGGCATCGTTTCGAGGTTCGGCAGGTCGTGAGGAATCCGAAACTAGTACGTCTTTATAACTCTTGTACATGTACATGGCACACATACCCCTGCTTCGTGTCACAGCAAATGTCCATTAAAAAACCTCTAAAAGCGCGCTTGCCTCGATTCTGCGATACATCGAATCAATTCTGTAGCACCTACTCAATTACTCGTGCTTCTGTCTACGTGAGCGCACTAGGACTAAGAAGTTGCCTATGGAAATGTTCAGTGGACTTGCGTATAGAATTAGGTACTCATCCTCATTCTGTTCCTCGGTCTCATCTCCTAACAGGCACATAATACTTGGCTAACTGTGGTTAGTCATTGAAATATTCATGACCCACTCTGAACTGCCGAACACTCTGCCCTGTCCGTCAACTGTCAAGCATCTCGAGACATGCGCCATCCATGGAAATTTCGTCCCAATGTCTTCAACCTAAGCATGAAGCTTACCAGCATTACTCTCTGTGCATACGACTTGTCGTATATTCCCAAACATCCCCATTGAAATCAAGCGCCTCATTCTCTTGTCATAGACTACAGTAAGTACATGTATGCCCATGAGTCTTAAAAACTATGGAAAAGTACGTATTGACGCTAGCCTCTTACTCTGCGAATAAACTGGACTACTTTACACAGATCAATATACAAAATGTCTTTTGTACTTTTCGCAATCAACACGAAGCATTGGGAATATGATAATGAACAGAACTTGGGAAAGGTGGGGAGACAATCTGCGCTCAAAGTTTGGCCCTGCTAAAGGCAATATCCGAAATTTAGTTCAGTTGTTAATGATGTTCACGGAGTACATACTCCTTTGACTTGTCCTGCTCGTGCTTCGACTCATTCTCATGGGCGCTTATTTGAACATCCCCTGTCTGACATTGACGGCAGAATCTGATGCACTGCCCGCACCATAGGCCGTGAAATGCTGTGGGATAGCAAGCCATAGGGTGAGATGACGGAGAGTCGTTAGGGCACTTGCACGGATGCAAGGCGTGCTGGTGATGGCCATGACCGCAGTCGCAGGGCTCGGGATACATCGCGAGCTGAAAACAAAATTTGGCGGTGAGTGGACTGTATATAAAAAAAATCAACGAGGGGAGTGTAGCGCGGACGAACCAATGTTTAGTAAAAGGTGGATGTTAGGAAATGCTATACTTTACGGATTTCAGGACGAGAATGGGGTTTTTATATGCCCAGGAGGGGTTCGACGTGATCATGAAGCTAGATCGTGCCCGTACTCGTGTCGTTTAGCGGAATGTTATTTGACTTTGCTCGTATGTAATTACCTCGTATGTAGGACGCACATCCTCTCCCCTGATATATGCCGCTGATTTTTTATGCATACGGACACTCGCTCTACCGTTCTATATAATACACCAAGGTAATCATACAAGTCCAAAATATCCCTGCGTTATGCAAAAAAACAAAGGAGTTTGCTACCTCCAAAAAGCTTGTTAAAAATAATTTGGTTTTTAGCCTTATCGACGCTTCATTCATGCCTCATTCCTAACCTTGGAGGTGTTTTGCCTGTCAATCGAGCGGCTTTCTTTCGGAAACCGCCGAAAAATTAGACAGAAGAGACCACAATCGGGCCACGTTCCCTTTGAAATACCCTCGCCGCCGAACAAAGATTTCCTATTGGCTCATAAGTGGAGCTACTCACATTTTAATATGGAAAATGTGCTGCGAAACCCCAAGGAATTCGACGCCATGCTCCTTCTCCTCAGCTGGCTTCCGTCCTTTTCGCGCATAAAATAATCTCATTGCAATTTGATATGGCTTCGTAATAAATACCCTCATTACCTATTGGATATACCACGTAACTTAAGGTGAACTCGGTGAAATAACGTTTAGGGCTCATCCCTTTCATCCTTCTACAGTAGCGAATTCAGACGAAGCATTTATTTATAAGCAAAAAATAAGTATACCAGACGGGAGAGCTCTTCTCCTTTTTGAAAATTGGCGTACGTGCCTGCTGTGGTCTGGCCTTCGATGGATCTGGTGGTCCCCGGGGCGGCAAGTATAAGTATACTACAAGCTAATGATGCAGTCGATGGTGTGGCACCTCGTCCTTGCTCGTCAAGGGGCGTACAGAACTTGCTGACAGAGGCACTGACACCATTCTACAAAGACGTAATGAGTAGCTATAAGTGATCTGAGAAGGATAACACTCCATCTATCTTTCTCCATCGAAGACATCTCTCATAGTTGCAGAGATGCGATTCGACGGTGCAGGATAAAGAACTGGACTGCGCACGGACTGTGTCGGGGGGCGAACATTTTCACACGAATATTTTTTGGCACTGCGCTCTAAGATTTGGACAGAATGGCAATGGCGTCGTCGCGAAGCGACGCACTGGAATGTCTCCGATTGAGCTGTATACGGGAGCGCAGATGCAAGTCTGCTTAGTGAGTTCCTGATCTATCATGTAGAGCCCTAAGATTTTGTACTGATCCTCGCGCGTTAACCTCGTCCTACTCACTTACCGCACTTTCCGCCTCCAAACCGTCCTGGCACACTCCTGCATAATATTGTCCCAACCTTCCTCGCGTCTGTTTCTCCAAGGACTCCAAACGACCGCCTCGGAAGAATAGCGACTCGGGCTCTCCAAACAATGTTCAGACAACACATCCACAAGAGAACATGCCGCCCGCCATACACAAGTTTCTATGGTACCCGTAGGCATTAACCCCTCACAATCGACGCATACACTCGCCCGTCTTCTCTCACATTCTCACCACACACTTGCTCCTCCCGTTCGGATATTTGCTCCCGAGCGCATCTCCACGTTCTCTCATCCCCGAAGCTCGCGTCGAAATACAACAAACAGGCTCCATACCGACTCACAGATGATGCGAGGACCCGGAAGGCCTCGGACAAGTGTCCGTGAAGTGACCCATCACGCAGAGGAAACGCGCCGCACAGGAATGGGGCGCTTGGTCTTCAGACGGCGACGCGCGTAAGCACAACGTACGCGACTGCTGGGAGCTAGTAGACTGGCTATGAGTGGTGGTCGTGCTCTGGATAAAAACTGTTCAGATGACGTGGACACCAATATTTACCAAGGATGACGATAACGACGGGGATATCGGCCCAAAGACTTACAACGAGGGACGAAGGGTCGCGGTTGGAAAGGGTGTAGGGCTAGCGATGAGTTGGTGGTGCTTTTTCTTGTTTCTATACTTCACGACGATGACGACGGCATTCCACCACCCGTTCTACCCAGTGCACACACTGCAGACATCGCGTAAGGTCCCGACAACCTACGAGGCAAGGTGAAGGCGCACCCTGTTCCCTCAATGTGCTAGACTCACAGTGCGTGCTAGCTCGGTGCGGCGGCGAAGATGACGGCGAGGAAGTAGTGCCACGAAATAGGGCATCTCGAGATCGAAGGAAATGACGGAGAGAGGAGGATGTTGGCTGAGCGAATCTATGCATGCAAGTGTGTTTTTGAGGGTGCTTGATTGTTGTAGACTTACTTACCTTGCAGACATCAACACCCATCCGGGGTCCCAATGATACATATGCTATGCCTTCTACACGCTGCAGCTGCTGCAGGAGGCCTGGACGACCGAGCGCTCGTTGACCTGGTCACGTTGTGGCTACGTGCGCTCGCCACAAGACACACCGCTCGCCGTCCCGCTCGCCAGTGCTCTCGAAATATCGATGTCGATGGTGGGGCATACGGGGAGACGTCGCATGAAGAAAATGAGGTATATTCGGTGAGCTTGCCCATTTCCTTGTTTCTGTTGTTGAGTACTGATATTCCTGGGACAACGCAGCCACCATCCACCATCCACCATCCACCATCCACACGACGATGCCGGCGTGTCGACGCAGACGACGAGCAGTGGACCAACACGAGAGTTCCTTCGTCGTTCTGTGCTTCTGCCCGCGCTCATGCCATTATCATGTGGACGGTGGTCACTAAGGGTTTCGCGGCCATCCTCATCATCCCAGTGGGTGTTGTGGCGCTCATAGACGAGCTTCGAACGTCAATTGAGCTGTATGGAATGTGTCTTCCAGGGAGTGTATGTAGATGCGTGTTCTGCTCTTCTTGATGAATATTTTTGTTGATTGGATGCATACAACACGCGACGTTGTTTGAAGATGACTGGCCCCAGAGGGCGCACGATTGTTGCTCTAAGAATGGGTAGCTATCAATTGCAGTGTTCGTTGACCTTACCAACGCCATCTGGTGTCGCTGCATGCTCTGTAATATATATGCGAATACTAGAGAAGGAAAGGTATCAGAGTCCCTTCTTCGCTGACTCCCTAAATGCTGAGTGAGTGCGGGATGCTGTTTGGCTTTCTACACAATATCTCCGCTTTGCGCCTTGTCCCTATCCTCGAGCTGAGCATGTTTCTATGTTGCTATGCCCTCTTTCTTGATATCTTCGAGGGCTCTACAATTTCGGCGCGTATTGTTCGCCTACTACCTGGTCCCTTAGTGCGCGGCCCGCATTTCTACGCTTGTCCGCTAACTCGGTATTTGAAATGTCATGTTGCGCTTGCAATTCAAGGGGCGTAGTGCTTCTATGACGCGTGCGACTATTCAGTGGCAGAAGTACTGCCATGTTCCTGGTTTTCAGAATTCCAATCAGAGTTTTGCGGGAGATTAGTAACAGCCAACGCGACATCATCCAACCCTGTTCAAGAATTACCCCGTCAACTATTCTCTAGAATTATTGGCGTGGCCCGATTTTTGGTCAGGGTAGATTGAGAGGGGGCCCTCAGATGGATGTAGACACAAGTCTAACGCCAAACCACGAGTCGACGCGGACCAAAGTCTTTGACATTGGGACATATAGAAAGTTTGAAAGAGGCTATCAGTGTCAGAAACTAAATCAGAATCGAGAAAAACACGACGCCCACAGAACCAAATTGAGATGTCTAACCTCGCACGAGATCCTTCGATATCAATTGACATGTGTGTCTTTCTCCGTAAATCTCTGTTAGTGCACGGTCTATAATTAAGGAACAAAGCCTGCGCTTGTTTTTCGATGGCTTCTAGTTGCATTAGCATTGAATCAGTATAGAGGAGCACGGCACACCGGAATATAAAGCAAGCCAGAGATTCTGCGGATTCTCTGAATAACTATCTCTACTTCATATCTTCTCATTGAAAACATATCCGTTGACCATCCTGAAATGACCTCGACCAAGATGCCAAAAAGTTCGAAAGAATCAAACAAAGAGAGCCACGGTAGCAGTTCCCTCACTTCTCGATTCGGTGAGCATTTCGTTGCCAATTCATTACTTTAAGCTGAAGCGTCGACATCAGCAGAGAAACTTGGGCTGCGAAAAAGGCCAATGACGCAGATCACTGCCAGCAGTTCGATGTTAGAGAGGAGATCACATAACAACTTATTTGGCACAAGCAATGATGCCGGCGATATCACTGGCTCAGGCACAGGTGATTGTCAAAGCTGTCCCAACGGAAGGCAGGGATCGCTAGACAATCCAAAGTAAGTGATACGTTGATTTCCTCTCAGACCGTAAGCTAAGCAAAGTGACTTGTTTGCGAAATGCAGAGCCAGGATTCACTGGGAGCACGCAACGCGGGAGTCGGAGCGCGCGCATTGTAGCGCCGAAGAAAGGTTTATCTATCCTCCACTTACCTTATTTTGGACTCACCTTCGTCATCAAAGATGCCCGGGAGGGAGAGTTGGTAGCGTTGTGAGCGCATTTGTCACTGCTCTCGCTCGCACTCCCCACGCTCTCCCCTTCCTTCGGTCTAAAACCGAAGTCCGTCCTACAGCAAGTACAGGGATCCGAATCTCTGTCGAGGTAGAGCGGGAATGCAGGGTCGAGGGGGGATGAAGGAGTATAAGGGTAAGCTATCTTATCATGATCTGCATCTGCATTGGGAATCATGTTGATTGACGTCGACACGTGCACAACAGCGTCAATTGTTCTTTTATGATAGCCAAAAGGATTATAATATCAACCAAAATTTACTTTGTACTTACCAGCAGCTCTCTGGCATCAACCGAAATATTTCTATATATTCCACTGTGGTAAATTTAGAAATTCCGCATATAGGAAATGATGAACAGAGCCCTTTTGGCTCGCTGTGGCAGGTTGTAACATGAGCGCTTAACCTCTATTCACCTACAAAATGCTATTGTGCCACCTATTAGCATGCCGGTATATAAATCACTACACAGAGCCTCGATTTTCTCACCAATTCCCCACCGATTTATTATCATCCACTGCCACACAATTCTCGATGTCGTCCACACCGCTCTCTCCCAATTTGCAAATCATTCATGCCGCGAGCTCCAAATTGGAATGGTGTATGTCATACACTGGGAGCACAACCTCGACCGAAATTCCTTGGTCTGATCGCGGAGCCGCGTTTTCACTTCATAAAACATATTTGAATTCATCGGACTCGGTAAATGCGTCGAAGACAACGCAGAACATTGTTGTACTTGGTTCCGCAAGTACTACCACCAAGCAAGCATCTATGTCAGGGATATGAGAAGGGTTAGTGGATGGGTGTTATCAGGAGATGTTCTCCAGTGCCAAGCGGTGACAAAGATTAGTTAATTGGCGGAAATAACAGATATGTAGTATGACTGAGCCTTGTTCTATTTCGCTTCTTCTCAGAAGTCCTCATTTTCAAAGGACCTATATGATATACGCCATGGAAAAACGAATGTTGAGTTAGAAACACATATGGCAAAAACCACCAGCCTGAGGGCTTATAATGTCAACACACACTGCTCCACGCCGTACTTGCAGGAGAGACCCTGCCTCGATAATATCTGCTCTGCCCTGGAAACAGACTTCCTCGTTGCTGTCGGGCTCAGGTCAAACTATTTTTGTCTTCTGTGCCAACATTCCATCTCTCCAGGAGCCGTGTTCGTATCATAAATAGCGACTTGATCCTTAAGCCTGATCTTAACTCGACTTTCGCACTCATTCGGCACTTCTCTTGGACGAGAGGAACGAGCTTTTCTAGAACAGACACGTCAGCTCCGCGTACGATGTTGCTTCTGTCCCTGGAGCTTGTCGTGGCTTGATTTCTCTGTGTTCCTTGATCGACGGATACTACACGTGTTACAACCCTCAGCGCTGACCACATCTCTTCGTTTAATTCACGTTCCTCAACATCTATGTACGCGTGTGCTTCTTTATTCATCTCAGCCATCCAATGTCAGCATCGAAGCTAGCTCAAAGAAAGCTTTCGTTAATTTGAAATTATCGGTCGCCTTTGCCATTTCTCTGTTGGCATTGACGATTGGTCAATCATCACTGCAGGAAATGGTAAAGAGAAACATTATGTTCAGGAGGTCAAAAGCTCCTGCCTTTGTAGAGTTCGACGTCGCAGACACAGACCCGTCGCAAACAAAGTAAGTGACATGTGTAGTGGTAGATAGAAAGAATTATCCTCTACAAAACCTATGGAGAAAAATGTATATGATATTTTGTAGGAAAAGGGTAACATACGAAAGGTGGAGAAGTCATACAGGAAGGCGAAATTGAATAGTAGATCTACTTTTCACACGCGATGGACGAGATCAAATCTACTGATACATCTTTCTCGTCCACTTCCACCATCGATAACGAGAGTTCCGTATCTCTATAGCTCTTATTCTTGCCTTATTGCCTCTAATCCTTCTCTTTCTTGCATTATCGCCCTCGCAATCTCCCTAGATTCATCCGGACGGGCCTTCTTGCAAGCGTTTCTGAGGCGAGTCATCACCTTTCTCGCCGCGGCCCTTCGCTTGACCTCCTCTGCGCGTAGCTTCGCTGCATCCGAGGGAGGGCCATTGATATCCACTATGACGCCACCGCGGCCATGCGGTGCTTCCTCTATGGTATTCTTGGCTGCGTCGTCCAGAGGGCCCATTATACCCACAACGAGGGCTCCATAGCAGCCAGGAACTTGTTGCAGTGCTGTGGCTTGGACTATGTCATCTGGCTGAGGGAATGGGTAGACGCAAGGTGTAGGGGACGAGGCTGTGGTTGTCGAAAACGTCGATGGTACATCGACGTCATGGTGGTTGGGGGTCCCTCGGAAATCGCGTTCCCTGCGATCGTAGACACTAAAATCAGCTCACAAGTCCGCCAGAGGGTTGCAACAAAATACGTACTTTGGAACGCTGGCTTTGTGTGTTGTTCGCGCATTGCCTTCGTGCTCGACAGCGCTGCCGCTGGAGCTCGCGGTAGCATCAGCCCTATCGTTGAATTCAAATCTATGATTTTGTCCTGCAACCCTCTTGCCAGGGTTGCGGCTCGTCGTGTTTTCCGACGTATCTTCGTCTATACCAGCGCGATCATCTTCTCATTCATTTTAAGTCAATAGCACACATTCGAACATGGTAAAATCACTCACTGTTTCATTCTGCCAGCGCCTGTTTGTACGCCGGCTGCGTGCGTTTCCTCGTTCTTTGCCCTTTGGTGCGCCCTGTTTCATCATAATCTGTACAATTATGCTGCAACAATGATCATAGAATCTACCTTGGCGCAACGGAGGTCTGTCAACGGCGGGTGGTGGTGACAACGGTGCTTCCTCTAGCTCTAGAAACGCACTTGTAAGTATTCACTCAGCCTAAATTTCAACTAGATAACTCACTTATTATGACAATATTTCCACCAACTATGTGCGGCCTGTTCGCGCCTGGCATCGATTCTATGGATTGCATCGCGAGATATTCTGGGAGCGGAGCGCTTGACTGCCAGTGGGAAACATGATTATGCAGAACGTGGTATGTTGGCGTTGAGATCGATTCCACAGGAATCCTAGCCCATTGCGCATCCGGCGGTAGGATGTGTCTTCCCGGCACAGGCGAGAGCGCATGGGCGAGGGTGGAATGAGCGGAAATCAAGTTCGAGGGTACGGGTGGGTGCATGAACTCAGGAAATGTCTGCATAGTGGATGCGGGGAACCTAGCGCGATTGAGTGAGAGAATGAAATGTGGGGAAAGCTCGTCTGTGGTACAATATCATAGTAGGACCATATAAATGCTCAAAACGCGTGTATAGAGTCACATTGATGGGCAACATCTCTCCATTGTGTATTCGTTTCACTCGTGTTTCTGACAAACCTCAATTTGGAGATAGTAAGTTAAAGCGTAGATGGTGTGTTTAATTACGTACCGCGCCCTGGAGGAGGTATTTCCCAGCTCACTGGATACGCATTGCTTCGGAAGCCTCGCGGATACCTTGTACTTAAGCGCGCACACCATTTACACAAGGGAATTGAGAAATGGAGAAACCGATGACATTCGTGGCAACGACGTAGCCTATTATATTTAGAAAGAGAACTTCGAGGCCCAGGGATTATTAAATTATTGAGCAGGGTCTCCCCACAAATCAAGGCGTTGTCTCGTCAATTGCTCTTGAGAAATCGGGTATGAAGCGTTGTGATCAAAGTACTCCTTCGATGCACAAATGCGCTTGTCGTACAAAGGAAGGAGCTTATATATCATTATACATTCTTCTAGACCAGGTTTGCTAAGGAATGTAGCAGGATGAGGGGTTTCACAGTAGCCGCGAGCCTGAGAAATAAGGGTGTATTCGAAGATGCCCCGAAAGTATCAAGCGGTGGAAAAGTGATGGTGGAGTTAGTATACGATGCCGTGTATTTGAGCGCTATGCCAAATAAAAGTAGTACACTTAACAACGGACTAAAAAGCGGATTAGCATGACGAACTCGAGGCACGGGACGATTCACAGTGGATAAATCCTAACGAAGGGAGTATACGTTTCTAAGGTATACCCCTATCGTTGTTTCGATGTCTCGTCCTGATTCATCCGGCGACTATATAGCAGCAGAATATAAGGATGTCATAAATACACATCTGCGATACTCTGAAAGTATCTCTGGAACGATTGAACACTCTTGGCAGCAGAAGAATTTTAGAAACCATTGAATGTGAGACCAGCGGACGCGTAGTTAATAGTTTGTGGGCGCTAGTTGTGGCGGGGCACTGGGAAATTGGCGCTCCCACGTGCGCTTGCTTGAGTTACTTGCGCTATTCAATCACTTCTGCGCGGGTTCAGAGAGCCAAATTCGTCGTCGAAAAAAAATCAGCGCATAACTTGTCCTTGTTATTAAATCTTCCTAATCCTCATAGTACAAATCTATGTACTCCTTTGCCTTCTAGACTTTACACCTCCGCCGCAGTACGTATGCATGACTCAGGAGTCAGGTCCGCAATTTCTTTTCAGTTTCAACAAATTTCTTACCATCCGAATTCGGAATGAAACATCTGACTCCCGTGGAGAATCAGGTCACTTTTATTGAGGATGAAAAGCGCGGTGGTATTGTGAGTATTCTGAGTACGCTCCTAGAATAGCTGCTGCGAGCATACAGTATTTCGTTTTTATGGACCATGGTAGACCAAGCACCGACAGGTTGGGGTCGAATTCACCTATTTCTTGCTATTTCTCAGTCGAGTCCCCGCAGACAAACGAGCTCAAAAGGTATGTCCTTGGCGATGTGAGCTTTGGTTAAAGCATAAAATGACCAGGTACTGTGGAGCGAATACCAGACGTTCTAAGTCGGTGTGATTGGATTTCGACATGTAGTCGTGGAAAACCAGTGCGTCTCGATGTCGGGCGGTCCGTGCGGTCGTCTACCAGCTGCGACGCACTCAATGCTCCCTCACCTTCCACTCCGACTCCCACCTTCTCCGACCCCCGCTCTTGCTTTGCATCATTGTACTGCTACAGTTTCACCTTTTTTCCTCTAGCGTCAGTATTTCAAGCAAACTCTATCTTGTGTGTCGATGTAATCCGTGCGTTGCTTTTTACTTAGGGTCGAGGGGGGATGAACGAGTATAAGGATAAGTTATCTTATCATGATCTGCATCTGCATTATTGATTGACACGTGCACAACGGCGTCAGTTTATGCTCTATCCTCTCCGTCGTAAATGTGCTTAGTTCCTGAAGCTAAAAGGATTATAATATCAACCAAAATTTACTTTGTACTTACCAGCAGCTCTCTGGCATCAACCGAGGCAGCAATCCTTTCAATTTCTTTTGCAAACAGAAAGTAGTAAGATATTAAAAGCAACGAGTACAGTGTATAACAGAACATGGTATCCAAAAAAAAAGCGTCAAGAATGCAAGTAACTAGATAAATTAATCCACAAGAAAATCATTAATCAACGTCCGTCGCGGTATATATCTATCCTATCCTCCCCTCCCTGTCTACACCCCTCGTCTACGCGCCCTAGGTAAGGCACCCAGCATCTCACATAACAACGCAGTCTTTATCCTCCGCCTTCGCCCCATGAATGCCCATCTCCGCGAAAGTCTGCGGTTTCTTCCCCCCTGACGTCGTCGTAGATGCAGTCGCAACGGAAGAAGACGACGGAGCCGTGTGTAGAGGACGCGGCGTAGCCATCGGCCCCACAGCAGAGGGAAGCGATGCAGAAGGCGCAGGCCCGCTGTCGCTCAACGCGTACCCGTTCCCGTGCGGCCGCGCACTGCCCTGGCCTTGTTGGCCCAGGGAGGCCGTCGACGCAGACGCCGAATCGTCGAGGTTCAACCGCATCCTCTCCAGCCTCGTCATCGCCGGCGCATCCCCGCGCCCCCCAAGACTCGCGTTCGCATTGTGCGCCCTCCGCCCCCCGGGGCTGGGAGCGCGGCCCCCCACGACACGGCCAGGCGACTCTGCCCTTCGTCCTCCCGGGCTCCCTATGCGCTGCGGAGAGCCCTGGCGGGGCGGGGCGGTACCCCCATTTCGTTGTGGACTCTGCTCGCGCAGCCCGGGCAGCCGTCCTCGCCCCGGACCCTGCATCGACGACGGCGGCGGGGGCCCGCTCCCAATCGGGAGGCTCGCGTTCGCGAGCGAGTTTTTACGGATGACGTCGACGACCATGCGCCCGTCTGGCCTTCTTCTCCCCGCTGCGTTGCTTGTAGTCGTGGTGCCAGGGTAGTGGGGGTACGCGCTCCCGCCGCCGCCGCCGCTGCTGCTGCTTTCCTCCGCCTCTTTGATAGTGGGGAACGTCGTGCCCTCCCAGGGCGGCGAGAGAGGCTGCGTTTCTGAGCGGAGCGCTGCTTGCGTTCGCCGGCGCACGAGCTTGGTTTCGGTGATGGCGTCGTGTTCTTGTCTTGAGAGTTGTTGGGGTGCTGGTTGAGACAGGGCTTGGAGGCGCGCGGAGGCGTCTGCGTTCCCGTGCGATTGGGCCTGCGGCCGACGTCAAGTGAATGAATAAGTGGGGACTGAAGAAGGGAAACGCACCAATTGATACCACTCCATAGCCTTAGCGACGTTCCGTGGCTGCCCAACCCCAACCTCCGCATAATAACCCATCGCAAACTCCGCACTGGGCAACCCCTTTCTCGCTGCCTTCTCCGCAAACGTCAGCGCCAACCCCTCATCCTTCTCGAATCCCCCGCCCTCCGCCGTGCGACCCGCCGCCGCCGCCGCCCCGCCACTCCCACACAAAAACCACTTACTCAGCGCCATATCCGCCTCGACCTCGCCCTGCTGCGAGGCCAGCGAATAGTACTGCACGCTCAGCAGCGGATCGAAGGGAAATGGGGGCTCGGCGAACTCGTAGGCGTGTCCGAGCTTGTATTGGGCGGCCCCGAAGTGGAGGTACGCGGCGCGTTCGAGGTGTTTTCGGGCTTCGAGGGTGGGGGAGGAGCCGGTGGGGATTAGGGGGGCGAGGAGGGAGGGGGGGACGGTGATTTGGGTGAATTCGGACAAGAGGAGGAGGGCGTATACATAGGCGGGTTGGGGAGTGGTGAGGGAGGCGAGGAGGGCGGCGCGTTGAAGGAGGGGTAGGGCAACAGCGGGATTTTGTGGCAGCGAGAGTTGGCCGAGAAGGTGGGCCATTCCCATGCGCTGGAAGTATTTGTCAGTAACGGTAAAATTGGAGAGATTGGTGACGCACGTATAGACAACTTTCAACATTGGCCTTTACGCCCCGTTCGAAACACTCCTTCGCATGCACATGGTCATTAAAATTCTCGTAGTCCCTGCCAAGGCGGAACCAAGCAGCAGCATATCCACCCCTCGCGGCCGCCTCGAAATCGCGAAAAGCGGTTCGCGGATTGTGGCGTACGAGGTCTGGGAAGGCCCCCGTCGCCTCGAGATTGGCGCGCATGAAGATAGCCTCTGCGACGTGCGGTGGCATCTTCCCGCGAGAAGGGTCATGGGAAGACGCGAGCTGTAGCACGATGGGCACGGCGATGTGGGCGAGACGATCTAGCTCGATGTTGGTGAGGGCGACGGGGCCTACGGGCGGATCGGTGGACGGTAGTGCTCCCGAGGCACGCTCGACGAGGAACAGGACGTCCCTGCACCACGCGATTTTAAGGGCTGCGTCGTGCGTGGATTTCTGGATGTGCTGGGCTGCTTCGATGAGCTGGGCGAGGACAGGGAGAGGGGCGGTGAGAGCAGGCATGGCGGTTGTTGCTGAGGATGGAGCGGGGGCGTTCTGCAGGGTTTGTTGACGGGATTGTGGTGGTAGCGATTGCTGGTGCTGCGGAGGCGGCGGTGACTGGAATTGTGGTGGCGGGTATGGGTTTGGGGCCATGGACAGATTGGCCAATGATTGCGTAAAGTCTTGCTCAGAGGGTGGCGGTGGCGGATAGTATCTCTGCGGCTGTGCTGTATTGGACGGTGGTTGCGCCCACGGCGACCAGGGCTGCTGTTGCTGCTGCTGCTGGATGGCCGCCGAGCCGTAGATCTGGTCATCCAGCGTCTGCGCCATCTGCGATCGCTTCGTCAACCCGCACGCTCCAAACAACGCCAACCAGACTACTCACATTCGTCGGTATCGATCGATCGAGCCTGTGCGGACGGGGCGCTATCAGCGGATTCTCGAAATGCGGCGGCGACTCGAGCTCATACACGCTCGGCGTGTTGTATCGTTCCGTTTCCAGCCTCAGATCCAGTGGGAGAGGCGGGAGCGGAGGCGGTGGGCCTGGGTATCGGATGCCATCTGTGGAGGATTGGGGTTTTGGAGGGAGCGGCGGGAGGGGCGGGGCAGACATCGGTGACGTTCCAGTCTAAGCATCGATTTCGCCTATAAGGTTTCGTCACAACACAGCCACGCGGCCTCAGCCGACGCAGCATCACCTTTTTCACCGCCTTTCACCTCCTTAACCCGCAAATACGCAGCAACTAGAAGCAAACGAATGTGCGCATTAGCGCAGGAATGAGGAGATTATGGGCGGCATGAGTCGATGAATGTCACGTACCTACGCGGCAAAGTTGCATTCAAGTTGTGGAGTATTCTGACCGTTGCAAGCAGTATACTTAGCCTTGTCCATGTTTATCGGAGAGGTGCTTTGCGCGTCTGTTCTATGCTAGATATCATGGTAGACGTATGTAGAAGACCTCGAAGCAGCTAGCCTACGCATCACGGTTAGCCTAAAAATCGACGATACCTGTACTGCATTTACTAAGCTGATATCTCGACGGAGGACACCAACGTACGATAATGAGTGAATATATGCGCGCACTGCGAGTGAGCTCGATCTACTACGACGCAAGACGAATGCCGAATTCGACTATCCCACCGAATAAGATCCCAAGTAAACCCATTCACCGCGCCCTGTGCTATTCCTGCATCAAGTAAGTGACGTGGCACCGCGATAGCCAGACTTCCGCACTAAGTAAAAGGAACGCAAGGATTACATCGACACACAAGATAGAGTTTGCTTGAAATACTGACGCTAGAGGCAAGAAGGTGAGACTGCAGCAGTACAACGATGCAAAGCGGGAGCGTGGGTAAGAGAAGGTGGGAGTCGGAGCGAAAGGTGAGGGAGCATTGAGTGCGTCGCAGCTGGTAGACGACCCACATCACACATCACGCACGGACCGCCCGACATCGAGACGCACTGGTTTTCCACGACTACATGTCGAACTCCAATCACAGCGACTTACAACTTTGCTCCGCAGTATCTGGACATTTTATGCTTCGACCAAAGCTCACATCGCAAAGGACGACATTCGTTTGGTACACTTTGAGCTCGGAAATAGCAAGAAATAGGCGAATTCGACCCCAACCTGTAGAAATTCATTGAAACTGAAAAGAAAGTGCGGACCTGACTCCTGAGTCATGCATACGTACTACGGATGAGGTGTAAAGTCTAGAAGGCAAAAGAGTACATAGATCTCTATTATGAGGATTAGAAAGATATTGTGCGCTGAGTTAGGGTGGGAGCGAAACACTGCGAGCGAAGCGAGCAGTGTTGAGCGACAGGGGGCTGGGGTCTGTAACTGGGCCAAAGGCTGGTGGAGATTTTACTCCTCCAGAGGCCTTTCGTCTTTATAGACTCATCAGTGGCTACTGTAGTTACTAAGACATACCTCTCCAGATCCTCGATCGGTAATACTGCTGTGTAATCAGCTGTACTTTACAAAGAGGATTGGTAACGTACTACTATAATTA
>QFFD01000193.1:0-13292 GCA_003314615.1 Pholiota microspora
TCCATCGTTATCGACGAATCTGCGCTAAACGGCGTATACCGCGATGACGACGACGATGTAGATATGGGCGGTTCGAGCCCAAGTGCAAGCTGAAAATCTCTCTAGACATGTTCGTAGGGGAACCGGGGATGCTGCGTTTACCTACTAATCATTATCACCTTATTTAAATCATTCCACGGGGGTTTATAATTTCCGATAATCTTCAAGCGCTAAGCGTTTGACTGGGATCAATTTTGGCTGCTCGCGTACATATCTACCACTAGCATTTGACCCGTGCTTCGCACGGGTTACCATGCGACAGTCATGTGACGTATGTGTGTCCGAGATATATTTGACGTTTGTCCTTGACGTTTATCCCGTGGGATGATTGAACTGGCTTTTATTTATATAGATATCAGGATACACAGAAAAATCAGTCGGCCCCATGTTTTGGACCGGTTCATTCAAGCATCTCCCATTCTTATCCTGATCGCGAAGCTTGAGTTTTTGCAGTATTCCTGAGGTGGCAAACGTTAGTACAATAATGCAGCAAGCTGAATGAGATGCTTGAGTACTTGAAGATGTTCCATACAGCTGTTTGGTTCTTGTAGATCGCAAAACCTGCAAAATGTGTTGATCTTTAGGATGTTTATCTTACTACAGACAAAATACTTGCCGTCATTTGGGGAGGCCTGTGATTCGAACAGTCAGCACATGTTGACTTCCGTAGCAAAGCTAAGATAGTATTTACCCCGTCAATGAGAGCGTCGGCATATTTTATTAAGCGATTCCCCCCGTTTTCTTTCAGACCTAACATTCCGAATTGCCAGGGAAATATCCTGCGGAGGAATGTCAACCACTCGACCTTTTGGCCCCCACGGATCTAGCAAAAAAAAACTTGCCCACTGCGAGGGGGATCGTGGATGGTCAATACAACTTCAAAAAGAGAGGATATAGATTCTTACGCATGTTTCGTGTCAAGTGCAAGGTTCACCCAGGTAGTGTATATGTCAGTCTTATTTTCTGTTTCAGCGCATCAGAAAAAAAAAGATAGAACATGATAATGTGCGTTGTACATACTGAGTCCTGTGACCCCAAACTCTTCCAGAATGACGGGTTTTTTTGCCTTCTTCGCAGCTAATCATTCGGTGCTCAGTGAGCTACCGAGAAGAATAAGAGATTCCATTGAAATTCTGACCAGCAGCATGTGCTTCTATCCAGAATGAGCCCCAATCCTTTATAGAGAAGTTAGATCCAGGCGTGTCCTAATCAAAAATTAAGAGTGGTAATTATGCTATTATTTAATTGGGCACTCACAAGTTGTGGATACCTTCAAAGCGAGTCAAAGCGAGCAGAGGGTCAATTTATGTGCATGCTGAAGGGTTGGAGAAGGTTATTTACCATGTTTGAGGATACAGATGCTGGCGAAAATAAGGCGCAGATTTAGGACGATGCGTAACAGGTCAGTGATTGGGCTCACATATGTACCGAAGTCTACATTGGGAAGGGTCAACTCCGTGTCAAAGTCTTCGCCGGCTATATAAGTTGAACTATGTCAGGACTGAGTCGATGGCTGCAAAAGCCTCGGGTCGACTTACCTTGCCCGTTGAAATTATAATCCAAGTTGAATACACCATCGAACCAGAACCCTACATTTTTATCTTTCCAGAAGAAATGTCCTTCTCCTCCAGTTGTGATCAGATGGAAGGGATCACTTTGGACCTGCATAAGTATCCGACCCATTGAGTTCGAATCAGGTACTTACAGTGAGCGGATAAAATCAGATTGTTCCTTGTACCACTTAGTGAGAAGTTCAGTCCCAGGGACACAAGATGGACCCGTGGGGAGGTCACCCAAGCATCGCGCTTCGTTCATCATTTCCCAGGCAAATACGTTCGGAGAGTCTTTATACCGGTTAACAATGGTGGATACGTAGCGTTCTGCCAGTGGATTATGAGAAAATTCATTAGTTATCTTGAACCTTGGTATGCACTAGTGTTAGACGAACGATAGGACTGAACGATTTTTGGGTTGGTGTAAAACACGTCGTGTGTGTTACCAGCGCCAGCTATCCAGTTGATGTACAGCTCCATACCCTTTGAGAAATGATTCAGACCACGCGCAGATCCATCCATATACGAAGTATGCTCACCCCGTAGCCCACCCTGTGATGCAAGTAAAAAATCGAATGAAATGTCTGAAATGTGGTCCAGATAAATCATACCAATTGTTGGTGAAAGCAAGGATGAGTTTGATTCCATATTTTCCAGCTGTACTGACGACATAATCCAACCTTTGAAGGCCCTGCGGACCATCGTTGAGAACCCAGTCCGTTGAATTCCAGAGCTATGAAGCGGCCGTCAGTGGCAGAAAATGCCGCACAGGACAGTTTGAGGTACGAACCTGATAGTATGTCAGACCAGATTGAAGGGCACCTGCCTCTTCGGAGCCGTTGATAGCGTTGAAACCCTAAATCAAGCGATGTGAGATATATCTTTGGAAAAACCTAGAATAACGGTACCCATGTGCGGAGAACCTTTACACCAGCGCCTTGCATTTCCTTGAAGGTTGCGTCAACATCCGCAGTGCTTGTTAATAAGGGAAGCCACTAGAGTCCAAATTGCATTTGAGAGGAGCTTCAGCTGCGGAAGACGCTCGTATGGTTCATTGAACCACATTTCGCAGCCTGTGGCACTCACGTATGAATTGGCCCCAACGAAGTTCTTGTCTATATTTCAGCCGCAAAGAGATTATGTGAAGCTGTATTGGTACTTACGAATGGTTTCCCATTGAGCTGGAATTGGCCATTTTTCTGAGTCACGAATCCTGTTGGAGGCGAAGGCTTGACAAAAAATGCTCCCGTAACAGCAAGCAGAGCACAAAGCAGAACGGTGAGCATAGACCACATGGTGTATTGAGCATTTTCGACTCCATTACCGCCATGTTTTATAGACGGCTTGCCCTAGTTTGTGAGAGAAGCTTCTTCGGCATATCATCGGATAAGAAGTGATGCCAGCGATGACTAGCAGGTCAGGGAGACATTTCTACCTCGCAGATGTAGTCATATGATCTATGAAAGGATGCAAACGAAGGCGAGAAGATAGAGAAAAAAAACCATTGAATTGGGCGGCCCTCGACTTGACGAAGAAGCAACGTAAATTGAGCTCTTTCGCAACGGACTTCCAGACTACTTCGAGACAGTTGAATAACAGTCATCATGATTGAAAAAAGTGCCTATATCGTTGAAGCGATGACGTGAACATGAGTCAGGTTGAGTTGAGTTCAACTGCCAGTGGCGGTCGTCAAAATTGGCAATATAGGAGGCGTAAATTTGGTAGACTCGCTACCAATCCTTGGGTGGTAATCTTGTATGACTCATTATTTATACACTGTTGTGGCATTGTTGTAGTGAATAACTGCCTAGTAAATTTACATTTCGGTATGTTTACTTGTATTTTGACACCGCTGCTCCTCTCACCTCATAAATGCTCAACCAGCACGTCTACCGATATACCCCGATGCCACTACTGCAACGATCTTGGCATTGGTCAATATCTTTGGAGTGAACGCCTGCCCGCCATGTATACAGCTCTCAGAACTTGACGCGAAACTTGAATCGCTCAAACTGACGATTATCGGGTTGAAAAGCAAGCGGGCGAAACTGATGGCGCGATTAAACGAATACCATAATCACCTTCGTCGTCTGCCAACAGAAATTATAGCGGAGATCTTTGAACTTTGCGTCTGTTCCAACTTCGAGCATATTCAAGACGATCAGGCTCCTGGGTATCTGCTCCTCTGGTCCTCTCAGCTGTTTGTCAAAGATGACGAGTCATAGCTTTTTCGACGCCTCGACTGTGGCAAAATATTGTTTTATAAGGTCCACGCTTCTCTGAAACCTCGAGACGTTTCAAGTCGTTCCCTGAGCTTTGCTTGGTGAAAGAGTGGGTAAACCGATCGGGTGATCTTCCACTCTCCATCTATTGCTATACGAGCTTAAATGATGAGGTTCTTCGCCTAGTCAAACAAACTTCCAATCGCTGGCTAAAATTTAACAGCGATGTGGACGTTTCTGAAAATTTTGCATGTCTTCCCAATAACACTCAAGCCCTCCAACAATTACACACCCTTTCCTTGAGCGGCAGCACAAAACCTTTTCATATATACCCGACACAATTGGTCAATCTCTCTCTGTGCAATGTCGACCCCTCTGAAATACATTTCAACCCCGCTTGCCTCACACAACTCACACTGACCGATGTCACCTCGAACGATGTTTTCACCGCTGCTCAGAGCACCCGATCTCAAGGGGTGCTCTATTTCGAAATTGCGCCAGGACACTCCGTTCATTTCACCCTCAAATCCCTTCACTCTGTCCGAACTGAAGGACCTTGTAGTCCCTGGACATGTGAAACTATGCCAGGGCCTTTTTCAGCAATTTTTGTGTCCATCATTGACGTCTCTGACCGTAAATAAGTCCAACCAACGCATCAGTATAGACGCTTCCTTGCAAGGTTATGGTATACAGATGCATCAAATGATTCAGTTTATCTTCATTAAACCGCTACTCTTGTCGTTGATAACTCACACACATTCCAAGTATATTCAAAGCAACAGTCACTGTATTCACCAATGCAGGGCTAAAATTTTTACAGTACATGGGCTAGGAAATTTACCAGCTGCGCTGGCGTCTAGGCTTACGTTCGGGGACCTGGAAGTGGTCGTTGTAGCCGTGACCAGCACCTGGAGTCCTGGATTGATCGTGCGCAATGACACCGCGGAAGGTGTGGTGCCCACTGGGAGTCTTCTGCGTAATGACACGAGCAGGCCCAGGGGTTCCGGGGTTGTGGTGGTTGGGCAAAGGGAACTCACGCCCATGAGGGTGGCTGTGGCTTCCGGGATGTACAGCCATGTGGGGAAGGGGCCTGGATGATCCTCCGGGGTGGGCGAGTTCGTGAAGTCGGTTACCAAATGCCTCAAGAAGAAACTAAATGCCTGCACCCAGTAAAATGCACAATAACTTACCTTCAGGGGCGACAACTTCTTCTGCCTGTTGCTAGCTGTTTTGAGGCGCTCATGTTCCATGTGTCCGTCGAATACTGCTTTCCGGACCTCATGTCCAGTGTAGTGGTCTAAGAGTGAAGATGAGGGCGTATAAAACAGAATTAGGTCAATCAACTTACGCTCATGTTTTCCAGTGGTTGGCGCAGCTGGAACATGGAAAGTAGAGCGACGGGGAGGCAGACCGGTAGTCTGCCTGTGTTGCCGCGAAGCTTCGGCGTGCCGTGCATCCCTGGTGGGCTCTGGCATAGGCTCACGTCTAACAACAGTGGAGTCGGGCTGGAAGTCAAGGCCACGAGCGTCGAAGTCGTTGGTAGCCGGAACAACAAGACCAGCAGCCGAAGTGGCAATGGCGGTGATAGCTAACAAGATGTTGAAGCGCATTGTCTACACGGAAGCCGTTGAATTAGTATGGTGCAAAGTCATAGTAAACGCGGGAAGACTTACTGTGATGTGTTGAAGTTAATGAAATCGAGAGCACCAGCTGAACATCGCAAAACATAGTAAAAATTAGCACTGAAAGAAATGTAGGCGTTGTAAGAAGGTCCTTACGCTACGAGATAGGGGAAAGACCAGCTTTGACGACCTCTTTGGATACCTCCCTCCTTCTTTTATACCCATGTCAAATTACTGCTTAGGAGATTTTTTTATGTCAACGGTTTCCAATGATGCTGATAGATCGATCGAAGGACTTCTCCCAAACATTCAGTGAGCCAATGACTTTTCTTTTTCACACAGCGGGAGTCATGCCGTGGAGTCCATACACCAAAAAGGGTGCAAAGTTTTGAGGTTTGAACAGGGTTTCGATTATGAACGTCGAATTTTGCACAAGTTTGTTTCATCTAGCAGCAAGCGAAGCCGAACTTGGGCCGTGTGAAAATCTGATCATTGATAATCTTTGACTGCACCACATGCCGTTCGCGTTTCTGTTTGCAGATGGTAGCGGTGACCTATAATAGTATCCGAACGTTGATTGTTGCGCCGTTTCTCTGTTTTATTACAAGGATTAGGTTGCTGGAATGCTAGAGGATGATGGACAAGCAGTGATGATCGAGTTACCAAGAATTTGTCGTGCAGAGTGGGATCACACCGAAGTGAGTTCAGATGTCCTTAAGCCAAGATCTGATCTTGGCATAGTCAGTCGCATTAGTCGATAGCCGGGCACTGCACTATGTCGATTAAACCCAAAATAAGAAACATAGTCGTTCGACTATTATCACGTGTATCCTTCCCACTGTCATTGATGCGCATTTCAGCCGCGGCCGCTGCGACGCTATGCTATCAACATACTGTCCAAATTCAGCCTCTTGTGAACGCCTATTCAGCACCGCCAAGATCTGGCTTAAGGATATTATCAAGGAGTTTATTACACGTACAATATTCGTACCAATACAGAGTTATGTAGTACAATGCCAGTGGAATCATTAAAGGGCGTAAATTGTTCGTAAGAGAAACATGTTCTGAGTCTTATGGCGTAGGGTCGTTGGCAGTCTCCGGGAAGAGTGCGAGAAAGAGCTATTCGTCATCCAAGATTAGCATTCTCCAGCCTCATGTATAACTGGAACTGACCTCATCAATGATAGTGTATGCGATGTGTTGATTGAGCCGCCGATTTTGCAGAACGGCAAAAATCCGCCGGGCACCACGACGGGCATTAGAGCGCCCAATCATGTTAGCAGCGAGGTCTTATAAGATGGAAGAATTAGAGTGACAAGTTCCTGCAATGGGTAGGGAGAGCACACGTACCAGGAACTAGAGAGGATAGTTTTCTATTAGCATCGTCGCGCGTCCTGATTTTTTCCTCCGTGCTTCGTGGTAAACCTGGAGGCTTGAGCTTTCCACCAGGCCACAGATTATCGCGGAGCAATCCAATGTATGACAGCAGACGGTTTTCATTGAGCAAACCCTTCACATTTTCTCGGATCTTCCTTTCGATAGTCCCTCCAAGAACCTGCTGCAAGATTATCACAATCGCCTGCCTTCGCAGCCAATTATTCTTTTTGTTCAGCTCAAACACCGCGAGGATAAGATCACATATTGGCGCTGAGAAAGTCGATGTTGAAGTCTCGCCTTCAAGGGGCTTTAGGTCTCCTGAGAGCTTCAACAACGCTGCCTCCCCAGCTGCCTTTCCTGAGGCGCCGAGCGCCTGAGCAACGAGGTCTTCATCATTGATACCCGAGCCTACAATGCCCGTGAACTCGGCCGCCTGTCGTGTGAGTCGCTGGATCATAACATCGAGCATTGATGGGCCGAAGAACATGTCGTCAATGCTCTCGGCGACGGAACGATACACGTTGCGCACGAGATTAGTACCAGAAAATGGAACTGCTTTAGAGTTTTCTGGATTGTGCGCAGCGGCCATGAAAGGCGAGTCGCGCGAGAGGAAAGTACGCAACTCCTCGCTTTCACAGACAATAGGAATGGCGATGACGCTCTGTTGTAGTCTTGTTGAACACTGTAAGCCAAAGAATGAGAAAATAATCTTACCTGTAGATATCTCTCCAAGGCAACCCTCCGAGAATCCAAAAAGCTCCCCGAGAGGGACGTGACAAGCCTTTTGCCAGGAAAGTCTAGGTTCCTCACCAACATATACCTCTCCTTCAACTTATTGTGCATGTTATGGAACTCGTTATATCTTCTAGCGATTACCCAGCCGCTTGCGAAGTTTCCATCGGGGCTAAGTTGCTGTACTTCGACCAAATACCGCACAACAGACTTGTTTCCCTCGTCTGCCACCGTCGAGCTGACGATGCTGACACGCGTGCGGTCCGAAACGAGCCTGTTCGCATTCTCCTGTTGCTCGTACTGTTGTTTCTGGAACTGAAGTTCTCGAAGCTCGCGAGTCATAGCGCTTTTCGAGCGCGTGAGCAGCTTCAGCTCTTGTGTATCTCCCGTCAACTCGGCCTTCTTGATCAACGTGTCGAGCATTGTGTCTTGCGCCTCAAGGTTCGCGATGTTCTCCCCAAGTCGCGCGATTTCATACGACAGCTGGAGGTCGCCTGGAGCAGCGAGCTGGAAAGATCCTGGTTCGTCTGTGATACCCTCCTGGTCGGCATCGTCGACTTCTTCTGAATCATGTTCCATATGGCCCTCCTCGAACATGACAGTATGGGCGACCTGTCTCTTAGGGCGCTCGGAGATCCTCATGGACTTGAATAGCGGCTCTGTATTTCGCTGGCTTAATGACGGCCGCGCAGTGGTACGTTCTTCTTCAGAGGCCATGATATCCGTCAGAGCAGCGTGGATCGCCTCCATCCGTTTCTCTTCAGCACGTTGCATTTCGTCTTCCGGGTCGTCAAATAACGGTGCACGCGCAGGTTCGGACGAAGATGTCTCTGATATGGGTGACATCAATACTTCGATATTCGATGGCGTATGCGGTGTATTAGACATCTTAGAATTAACAGACCGGGAGGAGTTCGAGCTAATGGAGCGCTGCATTCCGAAGATAGCGTTCTGATCGTAGTGCGTAGGATGAGAGATGCTATGCTTCGACTGAACGGACGGAGAGAGCGGTGTCCGTTCCAAAACACGTCCAGGCATCGGCACGTTCTCGAATGGATCTACAGGCGTCTCGCTGGTTGTAAAGCCTGCATCACTAATAGCGCGGAACCACAGCTCCGAGCGCTCGAATTCCTCGAAATCCTGCTCCATGTCGCGTTCTACTTGTTTCTGAGCGCGTAGCACACTGCGCCGCACTTTTCTCTGCGCCTCGACAGAAGGATTTGGATCATAGGCGAATTCACGAATGGCATCGACGTGCTTCTTGGATATTGCAGCTAGCGAGACCTGTGTTTTGCCGTCCAGGAAGTAGAGATCGTTCATCATCGATATGTCTTCTTTGACTGTGACCGATGTTGAAGGGTCTTGAATCATCTCTTCTTCGTCGCCTGAGCTATCAGAGTCTACACTTTCTAGAGGGTTCTTGAAGCTTTCGACAGTGAGCCAGAACTGTACAGGCAGTGAACGATGACGCCGATCCATAAATTCCATGAAATATGACAGCGAGTTGGGGTTTCTGAGTATATCTCGCAAGGAAGCGGACTTTGGTCTTTCCTCTTGTATGACCATCTGCCTCTACTCAGAGTTTATATACGTCCAATAGATAGGTGCTAACGGTACTCACCGAACTGTCTTCACCACCAAGAACTACGATACGATCTTCAACTTTTCGCTTTGCTGTATACAACCGATCAAGGAACGCCACTACGTCCTCAGTCTTTTCACCATCGATCCAGTCGTCTTTCTCGTGGTTGGCTGTATGCGCTGTAAGTTTTCTTCGGGCATAATAATCATCCTGGCATACCTAGAAGCAGCCGTGTCCGTCGTATCTCTCCTACAATGTCATTCTTCAATCGACGAGCGTCCAATAGGGATGATGTAGTTGTGAGACTGCGTAGGAATGACTCAAACTGGCGTGCATTTGTCCGAATTGTGATTCTCTCCGTAGGTCCTGCAGCAATAGGACTTGAAGGGGCTACTCGACTCTTATTACGAGGTGACTGCGCTTCTAGGACATTTCGAACTTTGGATATTAATTGTCTGGACAAGATTGAGTCTAGGACAAATAACAACGAAGAAAATCTCTTACTGTTGGTGGATAGCAGCTCCGGCCTGAACGACGTGAGCGACAACAAAAACACATAATAAACTCACTCACAACTTGGTCAATAGTTCTATTCCAAAAATCAGGGTCAGCGACCATTTCCACTATTGGGAACAGTACTGAGCAGGTCACAATTTCCCTGACAACGATTTTCAAAGCCTTGCTGTTCCGTTCCTTGGGCGGAAGAATATAAGGTAAAGCTTTGTCGACTAAGTGACGAAGATGCATTTCTTCTGTCTGGCGAGTGAACGTAGTGGAAAGATTCTCAACCGCAGGGTGAATTTTGACACCTTTGGTAGCGTATCTACTCGCCAAGAGAAGGTCCAGCTCCTCAGATTGCGTCAGCCGCCGTTCAAGACCCGCCCCTCGGAGTGCGACCTCGGATTCTCGAAATTGGTCAATGTGTGCTGTGACTCTAGGCAGAATCCGTTTGACAATGAGTGCAGAAAGGTCGATTACGGTGGCTCGTTGATTGAGCTGTTGAAGCGATGCATGAACGACCGAAGAAACAGCAATTGGGAAGGAAGGAGAGCTTGAGATGCTGGTGTACCAGCTAGACACGAAATCCCTCAGAGCCATGGTAATAATCTCGTTCAGTGCATCTGAAACTTCATGAGAATCGGGATATAGTGGTGGCAGGGTCTTTGGAGTGTTCTGTGACCACTGGGAACGAGTGAGCACGGCTTGCCAAGCTGCTGGCGTTGAGAAAGCAAAAGGTCGGGCTGCATGTTGTAGGTAATTTGGGTGTTGGAGTGTCCTATGGACATCGAGATACCATCCTAGATAGATACTGAGCAATAAATAGGCAAAAGCAAGGATAACGAGAATGAGAGGAGATATGAGCAGAAGAGTAAATGGAGACGATATTGTTCGTGAGATAATAGGCAGCACAACGGCCAGCACGGCGACGAGAACGACTACCTGGGTGTTGTACGGGGTAGGCATGGCTTCAACGCCGTGAAGCCATGGATGATGGTGGTCGGAAGAGTGTCGCGTCGTCATCGTCCGCAACGTCCGACTCGCTTTCTCCCGCCAATCACGCGACCTTTCCAACGGACCTTGCTGCCGGTTGCCCAGATTCCCTCTTGTTTCCGCACTCTATCCTTGGGTAATCCCAGGGTTTACCAGGCCAGCGGGTTTTGTTTTCCTATGTCAACCACCCCCGCGCAGCCCAAGGGGCGCCCCGTATCTACCTTGGAAGGCTTCATATGCGGAGGCATTGCAGCCTGTATTGCTGTGTGTGCACCTTATATTCAAGTCGATCATTGTTAATATTGTATTTCTCTTATTTTCAAGGTCACCGTTTCGAATCCAGCAGAGGTTGCGAAGACACGGCTGCAACTGCAGGGAGAACTTACGAGAGGCGGTGGAAAGAAGGTGTACAACAACGCTATTGACGTCCTCGCCAAAACATGGAAGCATGAGGGTCTGCGAGGTATTCAAAGGGGGTTACCACCAGCTGTACGTTGGATTTCCTACCCTTATTCCTTATGTGTTGACCATCTTTATAGTACGCGTACCAAGTAAGAACTATGCTATTCTTGTTTGGAGATATGGGGTACATATCCTAACGTCCCTGTTAGATTCTGCTGAATGGTTCGAGGTTAGGTGAGTAGCTCCCAGCCTGTGCAAGCTGGACCTCCATGGACTTGCATGTTGCAGGATTTTACGAACCTTTCCGGAGAAATATCAACAAATTTATTGGACGTTCGGCCGATGAGCAAATCACCTTTACTTCCGTTCTCGCGGGCGCTACCAGCGGAGCTGTTGGAGGTACGCTGTACCGTCATAATGTCAACTTGGACTTTGGTTGATCGCATTGGGCAGCATCTCTCGGAAACCCTCTGTTCTTGATTAAAGCTCGGATGCAGGTTAGCTTGATTCATTATTCAACATGACCTCACATCTTAACCCGGTTTTGTAGGCTTATTCACCGGCTCTCCCGGTCGGAACACAGCACAATTACAAGAGCGCTTTTGACGCCCTTGCTACCATCTTCCGTGCAGAGGGTGCAAGAGGATTAGTACGCGGAATTGATGCTGCTATTCTAAGAACATCCATGGGATCTTCAGTAAGCAAAGATTATTTTATGAATTTCTAGTCAGCTCATCGTTCTGATTAGGTACAATTGCCTAGTTATAACTTCACAAAAGGCCAGTTAGTCAAACACGATATCCTTCCTGCCAACAGTACATGGATTTTCCTTCTAAGCAGTACAATATCAGGGGCATGCGTCGTAAGTCCTCAACCCGTCATTCATCAACATTTTCCTCACAAAACCTGTTGTGTCACAGTGTCTTGCGATGCAACCTGCCGATACCGTTCGTGTTTTCGCCTCCTAAATTCGTTGTATGCCTCTCATATCAAATTTTGTAGGCTCTCACGAGGATGTACAATCAGCCTACCATCATTGGTCCAGACGGCAAAATAAGAGGGGCCCTCTACAAGAACCCTATAGACTGTTTGTGGAAGACGTTCAAAATAGAAGGCATTCGTGGGTGGTATAAAGGTACACCTTGCTTCTCTCTATTGGAGTTGTTCTCTCAGCATGAAACGTAAATTTTTAGGTTCAACTGCTCACTTTATGCGCATCGCACCACATACGTAAGTCATCCTCTCATTGAGCAAGCTCTGATTATATCCTCATATCTTCTCTCATATAAACAGGATCATCACCCTTACTGCGAACGACATCATCGTGAACCTATACAAGGCCGCACGCGACAGGGATCTGCCAGAAGACCTATAAAAGTACACCTTCAGTAACCAGCCAAGACAACCCAGGTCGGACTTTAGAGGCTTTTGTCTATTATACCTCCTTAGAAGATAACTGGAGTACTATATAATCCGTGTATAATCTAGAGTACACAGTACAGAGCGAAGGATGCATTTTGGGCGTCCTCGAACGATGTACCTTCGGCCGATAATTTTGTAAGCCTAAAATAGGAATAAATGCCTGTTTTAGATACAAATCTATTAATAGCTAGTCCTGGTCAAAATTCTGGTACCATGAGTTCTTCATTGTCAACGTTCGAATAGTTTACGTGGTGGCAAATCTTTAAGGTATTTGGATTTAAATACTTTCTTTTCTCTGATCTATTCCTCATGCTCGCTGGAGGGAGCCTCGGAGAGTCAAAAGCAATAAGCAAGCAAAACAGTTACAACATCTATTTATTGGTCAAAAAAATCAAAGAAGTATTATAGTACTCATATCTCATTAGAGCATCGTAGAAAATTTCATCCGCAAATCTTGGGGTACTTATAAGCAGTTGGATTTTTAGGGATCCACCCATACTTTAGCCCAGCCTGGTACGACCAATCATCGGCATGCTCCACCTTCCATGTCCAATGCACCCACCCTTCCGCCTTCTCGTATGTAATTACCTGTGCTTCCCAGTACTTGCGCAAGACCGTCTTGTATGCCGTACTAAACGTGGACCCGCTCCCGGAGAGACCCTCGCAGGAGCCGACGCGCATTGAACCAGGGTAGGTACCTTCATATCGCGATCCAGGCCCACGTGAAGTAAAGCGATGCGAGCTACTGCAGTCAGTTGGAGCAGTGGACCACTCGCCCACAATTTGCCAGAGCGTGGCGCTCTTCATGTTGCTAGCTTTAGCACAAGCGGCGGCGATATGTTGATTCCAA
>QFFD01000198.1:0-17535 GCA_003314615.1 Pholiota microspora
ACACTTCGTCCTGATGAGGTGCGCCATAGGGCTCATGTCGGCATGTGCAAACAAGAGGTCTGATGGTGTAGTACGCAGTGCTCCCGTCGCCTGTAGTGCAGCCTGCCGCTGTATTCTCTCCAGTCTACCCACCACCCCTTTCGCCCCTGCAAACTCTCCCCCTCCATGAGCAACCCTAGCTGGGCACCATACATCCATGGCATACAACATACTCGGCACGGCTACCGAGTAGTACAAGCGCCTGGCCATCTTGCCCCGCATTCCGGTCGCCACTTTCGATAATCGCCTGACCTGTGCCAGCCACTTTGCTCCCTTTCCAATTGCGTATGCTGCGTGCTTTTTAAATCGCAGCTCACTGTCCATGAGCACCCCCAAGAACTTGTGTGAGTCCGTCGTTGTCACTGTGTGTACTCCGTCTAATGAAAACTCCAGTGGTGGTCGCTTTATTGTCTGTTCAGGATGTTCCGGATCTTCGACTCGTCGCCTCGTAAGGCCTAGCGCTGCAAATTTGTGGAACTCGTACGTCGAGTGGTGTGTCGCTTCCCAGTCTCCTGGTCCTCCCTCCTCCGCAAATACCTCCTCCATCTTCTCTGCTGCCTCCTCCAGTGTCGCACCAGCTGTTGCCACCATTGCATCATCAGCAAAGTTCATGGCCAGGCTGTCATCTGTACGAGGAATGCCTCCAATCTGTGATGCATTGTAGAAGCGGTACAGAAATGGTGACAGGTTGCACCCCTGGTCAAGCCCGTTCTCCACTGCGATTGGCGCGGACTCGAAATCGTCGAATGAGATCACCGTTTCCCGTCCCGTCATCTTGTTGTTGATCCAGTCTGTGTACTCCTTCGGCACGCCTCTCGTTCGCATGTCATCCACCAAAACTGGCACCACTGTGTTCGGAAATGCGCCTTTCACATCCAGAAACACCACCAACACCTCCTCCTTCCTTCTCCATGCTCTCTTCGTGAAATCGACCAGCATGTGCAGTGAGTCTGTTGTGGTACACCCTGGCCGTCCGCCGAACTGACAGTCTGGTAGCAATGCGAGCCGCTCAGTGTGGTGTTCCATCAACTCCTTCACACAAGCTGACAAGAGCTTGGCCATTACATCCAGCAAGGCTATGGGGCGGTAGGATCCTGGGGACGTGTAGCTGGCCTTCCCTGGCTTTCTCAGAACCACCGTGTTGAACCGCTTCCACTGCTCGGGGTAGTGCTGCTGCGTAAATGTTGCCCGGTAGATGGGACCCAGGTAAGGTGCCAATAGCTCAGCCTCGTGCGTTAAAACTGAATTTGAGATGCTGTTCAGCCCCGGTGCTTTGTACGGACTGAGCGTCTTGGCCACACGCAGAATCTGCGCATCTAACACCTCCTCGAATGGGAAAGCTGGTGCGGGGTATTGCTTGTTTGGATCTACTCCTGTTGTCACTGGCGGGGGATAGAAGAATGCTCCATGCAGCAGCTGACTCTTCTCCTCGTTCCCCTGCACTACTGTCTCGCCACCACCCTCTGCCGGTTGCCTGAGTGCTGGTATGCGTACCCTGCCACCATCGGTCTCTGCTGCCCCCGTAAACTTGTGTGCGTCCCATATAGTCTTTCCATCCACATTCTCTAACCAGTCCTCCCAGTGGTCCCGTTTTGTCTTCTTCAGCAGGTCCGAAAAAGCCACCCGTGCCACCCTTGCATCCTCGTGGGCTGGGTGTAGCTCATATCTCTGGAGGCGCACTGATCGCCGCTCCAGGTCTCTCATGACCTTGCATGCCTGCGCCAGCTCCTCCGTCCACCACCTCTTGGCATATGGTGAGGCCCTTCTCCTCGGGACCACCTTCTCGACCACTCGCAAAATCACCCCTTCCAACCTGTCCAGCGCCTCCTCCACCTCCTCAGCTGACTCCAGCTCTTTGGGCCCCTCCAGCTCCTCCATCGCTACCTCCAACTCCTTGCGAAACACTTTTCAGTCTGTGGCACGATAATTCCAGGGCAATGGCCCCTCTCTGCGCTTCATTGGAAAGGCAATCGTTGTCATAATCGGAAAATGGTCTGCCGTGGGCGGCTTCTCTTCGGGGTGGACGTCGCACTCAATCACCCAGTCCAGCAGTGTGTTGGAGCAGAAGACCTGGTCAGGACGTGTAAGGTTGCCATGTGAGTTTCGGATGGTCGGTATATCTCCAGGCAGGGCCATTCCCATGTCGTACTGCGCCAACAGCTCTATAAGCAGCTCTGCCTCCTCCATGGCGCTGCTGGTGAATAATCTGTCGTTGTTGGCATCCTCCCACATGGGATGGTGACGGTTGAAGTCGCCAAGCCATATATCGCCCTCTTCTCGTTCCTCGCCTCGTCGTGCGCCTCCCTCCTCCCGCTCCTCCAGGTGCCTCCGCATCGCCTCCACTGTCTCGGAATGCTCGCATGCATTGTAGACATTGTAAATATTTACCACCCCCTGTGCACCCTCCATCCTCACGGCCACCACATCCAATGACGCTACTTCCACTGGCGTCCACCCATCCGTCAACAAATCACTCCGTATCAATGTCAGGGCCCTCGGCAGCCGCACATCCTCCTGATTTCCTCCCCCACCCCTCACATATCCTGATGGATACACAGACGTCCAACCTGGAGTCACTCTAGACAACTCCTTGAAATCGAAGTGTGGCTCCTGCAGGCAGATAACGTCGTAACCCTCCATCGCGCTATGCAGAGTAACCAACTGCGCCTCCCATGATTTGCGAACATTTTGCTGCCATATCCGTAGAGTTTCGTTTGGCGTCTCTAACATAGGGAGGGTTCGTCGGCCTGTGTTCTTTCTCGACTACGCGAGCCTGTCTGACTGAGTCCTGACACAGTGAAGAAAGAATCCAGCTCCGACTGCCGCACTTGTGATGCTGGAGCCCCTGCTGCCCTTCCTCCACTCATTCCTCCCCGTCCTCGTGATACACTCTGCCCTCGCCTCGGTGCTGTGGGTATCGCCTTTTTTCCTGCCTCCGCTACTTGTGCCGCGCTTGCTGCTGGTTGACTGTTCCCTGGCGGCAGAACACCTACTGGTATGCTCTTGGGTGGAGGCATCTGCTGAGTGCCTGCGCCACCCCTCCGCGGTGGGCCTGCTGCCCCCAGAGGTCCTCCCCACCCTGCATCCAGCCCTTGCTTCCCCACCTGGGGACCTTTCTCCTTTGTATGTTCTCTCCCGCGTTCTCGCAACCGTTTGTGTTCGCTGACTTGTTCAGAGTCACTGTGGCGTTCCCAGGTCCAGGCCTCTGCAGTCGGGAAGTACTTGTAGTTGTTCTCGGGGTGCAGTTCGCGCAAATGTTTCTTCTCTTCCAGGAATATTGGGCAGTTTCGGTACCATGAAGCGTGATTGTGCTCCACTCCGGCCTTGGTACAACTAGCGCACCGATATTCTGCTGGCGAGGCTCTGCAATCCCCCCCGGTATGTGCACCCGCACAGTTCGGACACACAACTTTCTTCGTTGGGCACTTGGCGGCAATATGTCCCGCATCGACGAGCTGACAGTTGTAGCAGCGTCTCGGGTCATCCTCCAACTTCCGCACCTCCAGCTCCTCCCCCTCCATGATGATCCCATCCCTGATCACTGTGTTGGTGGTGTCCCGATTCCGTAGTGTCACCACTGCATGCCCTGCCTGCTGGGCTTCCTTCCAATGTTTCGGGTCTCGGAGCCACCTCATGGCCAAGAGTGATCCGTCTTCAAGTGCATTTTCGCGTTCGACATGACCCCTCACGCTTGGGAGGGTCTCCTTTAGTGACGCTGGCACAAACTCGACGACCAACTGGTACAGGCGGTCCCGAATCTCCGCTGACCCTCCGAAGTTCCGCTCAAACGCCTTCCTCACCTCCACCCCCTTTAGCCACTCCGCTGCCTCCATTGTCTCCATCTCCAACACCACCCCCTTGTTTGCCAGCACCTTTGCTGTGACAAACTTCGCCTCCAGTGGACGCGTATCGGCGGACCACTCGCCTTCCTCCATCGCCATGATTGCCGCAAGCGCCAAGTTCGCCTTTTCGACAATGACCTTGGGCGTCAAACCCGCCGTGGCCTGCTGGACCCCCTCTATACCATCCACCAACACCTGCCAACTCATCATGTCCGCCCTCGCCATCACCTCCCGGTGTCTCCTCTCTTCGCTCAATGTCGATGTTGCTCCCTCTCCAAACCTCAGAGCTGCGGCATAGGAGCCTGGGTTACCTCTAGCTCCCTCTCGCGCTGCAGCCTGCGTGGCAGCAATCGCATTCCTCGCTTCCTCCCCTCTCGCCACATCAGCCCGTATGCCGTCCATCACCTGCGCAGCATCCGCTACTATCCCTTCCACCGCCTTCCTCGCCTCCCCCACAAATCCCTCTATGGCAACCTTCGCCACATCCGTGATCTCACGCGCCACCTTATCATCACTCAACCTGTCCATGCATATTGCGACTGCTCGCATGCCATCCACCAGGACAGCCGGCACCACTATGGTTCCTCGGACCAGGTAAAGCAGCGCCATGGCCAGCGCCCCCACTGTAACCTCCTCCTCCTCCAGCAAAACCTCCTTGGTTCGCAGGAAACGAAGCGCCTCTTCTCGTGTCTTGATACGCGACGTGGAATTGTTGATTAGTTCAGCTTTTGTAGCATTGGTAATGGTCGCTCCTCCCGTTTTCGCTGCTGGTGCTGCTGACGGCGTCGTCTGACGCATTGCGGGTGTCTTTCGTTGGTTATTCATGCTTGTATTGTATGTTGGTTTACGTCGATAGTAATATGGTAGTTCTACTGCTACTTAATGCCAGACTCCCCCGAAATCCTTCGCCTCCGTAGCCTAAAAAAGCGTGGGAAGAAAAAGAGTGGTGGTGGTCACGGATCAAGCACAGTCCCCAGCACTTGTGCTTTTCGGTCGGTAAGCTCTTTAAAACTATACTTGGGATAACTACTGATTCACATAACTTGCTTTGTACTTCAAGATCGACGATCCAACTTGGCAAGGTTTATTTTGCTTTGCGTATAATTGCAAGGTAACCATTATTGTCGTATTGCTATCTAGGTTGCACCATGCGTATTTGGAAAGTCATCAGTGCATTTGCCGTCCTCGCGGCGACAAATGTGCTTGCCTTGCCTGCACATCGCGCAGAGGATATAAGCGCACTCACAGACAATACCATCAATATTTCCGATAACTATGATCTTGCAGTCGCCGACTTTGACCTCCCCGGAGACCACTACAAGCCCGTGGACAATGACAATGCCTACAGTGATATTACTCCTGACACAAATGGGAGACTTTCCATAGAGCCCCAGTTAGACCTGGTTACTGATAGCCATCGCTGCCGCAAATGCCGCAGATGCCGTCAACCATGCCGTCGCCGTCGTTGTGAATGCCCCGAATTTGATGCAGTAAACAAAAAGCAAGACTACGAAAAATTTGAGGCAAACGATGTGCGAGGAAGTGGAGAAGCTACTCACAATTTTTCAGGAGAAAATGCATCCTTCGAGCTTGAAGAATACAACCTGTCAGACGATGCCAGTGTCCAGATGTTCAGGATGCCGATCTGCAAGACGGCAAAGAAGCATTCCTTGAGGAACTCGAGTAAGTGCCAGGAATGACATTTTGCTCTTGCCACCATTCAGCCAGAATTTAATATCTATATTTTGTATTTTGAACTGCTTTCTCTGTCATGGTAGTGGTGATACTTAACGTAAACTTCCCTACCGAATTCCAATTTTATTGTTGCATTTACGAACTTCAATCCGCCTGCGAAATCTGACCCTTTGTCAGGAAATATTCCAGGACAATGGGTGTATCATTCTGGTTCAACTACTGAAGTACTCATCAGGCCTTTCGGATCAACTTATATAATATACACTCTCAAGCGCCCGCACACTCACCTAGGCCTCCAGAATCTATTAATAGCGCAGCCTGGGTCTAAAGCGGCATCGGCAGTGGACCTAGATCGCTGGCATTGTTCATTCAATTTGTGTGCATTGGAATTGCATTAGAATGATTCTCTACATTCAGAATAATTTTTCATAGAAAATCTTGGGCGTAGGTGCTTGTTGCAAGGAAGTAGTATGGTACATTATGTCTGTGTATATACATCAAAGAAAATCATTTGCACAGAAGTAGAAGGGCGAGGGTATGGTGCATTGGGATGAGACTGTAGAAAGTGCAAATTAGATCAACACATTTTCAATAATCCAGCAAGTTTGTGATGCATAAACTCAGCTGGATCATTAACCGCGACGTAGCGGTAAAGGCAGCACTTGAGTGGTATCAACCCGGCATATCACTCCACGAGGCTTCAGAGTTTTCGCCTCCTCGACTAGGGCCAAAAAGCCAGCTTTGTTGTCTCTCTCTTGAGGAGTGATTATATGGAGGTATGTGATAGCTGACCACGGTAGGCATGGCGTCTCAATATTCTGCGATGTGTTAGGCGGCCCGAGCGGGGAGTTTGTTACAAGGCTCAACCGTTCTTTGACCATGGATAGTATATGCCCGCCGTCTACCGCCCAAAAATCCAAAGCGGAGAGATGTGGAAGAAGCTCGCATCTTCCGATTTTGTCAATAGTTGTAGCATGAATGCTGATCCCGACAGAGAAACAGAGTTTTTCGAGGGCAGAGAACCGTGTGAAGAATTTCTCAAGTTCATGGTGGCTTGTTGGGCGGTATCGGTATAGCAGGACGGATGGCGAATTTGTGTTATTGTGTGAAGAGCTGCTCCTGCGCATTGGCAGGAAGTCGGAGAAGACAAGTATTTTGAGCGTTTTTGAGGATGCACTCAGGAGCTGGGTATATTGACGCATGTTCCATATTTGGAAGTAGTCATAGAGCTCGATCCAAATGTGCTCGAGTGCCGGAAACTTTAGTGTTGAGAATAGGCGCTTGTCCTTGCTGGGATATACGAGCCTCAATCGGAGACTTTTGAGAGCTTTCATTGTGAGTTTGGACTTCGAGAGTTTGCGCTGAGGGTCAACAAACCTCGCCATGCGAACGTAGAAAAATGCCTTTTCTAGATTCGGCGTACAACGAAGTATCTTTACGAGTAAACCTGGGCCCATGGCCATTGTCCCAAGATCAAGTTCGACGAATTGATGGAAAGGAAGTTGGAGACAGAATGGGTGTATGTTGTTTACGAGGCGCAGGACTACATTACGCACACGCGGCGCATTTTGTAAGGCTGAAAATTTCTGGCAGGCGTCGAGAGGGAATGCGGAAGTGGGATTAGAAATGGTGTTCATGAAACCTATGTCGATAGTTTCAAGGAGCTTGACGCGGCCTTCTGGGATGGCGAGGAACTGATATATTTCGGTGTTGGTGTAAATCGGACAAGTCAGCTCTCTAATGCGGTCGATGTTGGGGATGATGATGTTGTTGACTATGCTGAATGGCCATGCGTTGAAGACCATGTCGAATTTGATAGAGAGCGGCTGTGTACGACTGCGTGAGGCAGATAAATTGAATTGTTGGAGAATTTCTCGCGCTTCTTGGAGAGTAAATGGTCTTCCAGGTATCCCAGGATGGCATACAAAATGGAGCGTAGCCCATAGAGTCGGAGTAGAGAAAATTATCTTCTTCCATGTAGTGCTGACGCCAGCATAAACACTCAAAGGATCGTTATGTTGGAAAGGGATGGAAAGAGCATAGTCTGCGCACGCATATTCCAAAATTCTGGGCAGGAACTCTGTTGGAAAATTGTTGCGAGCGCTGTTGGACATGTGTTGTAATTAATGAGCGGTTTGAACTGGACAACTGGAGACTGTGAATTTTTTGTAGTGGACGAAATGGCGAAACGCAGACGAGGGAGATGGTACTGTGAGTGTTGGAGGGTGCGGCGGGTCACTGTATAAAATTTAGCCTTTTTATAACGTGTGTCAACAAACGGACCTTAGACAACCGTTCTGCAAACTGAGCATCGCAATTGCTTCACAATTAATTAAACGCCCAATGCCTCGTTTCGCGTGGATTATGCGGTAAATATGCCTCTTTCTCTTCGAAAGAATTTATTTTCATCATCTGGTAGGAGCCAAGAATAGTGACAGGCAAGGAACTCTGAACCACGGTAAATCAGATTTGAAAACACGACAACGACCTTAATCAGGTTTTCCCACAAACAAAGTGTTCAACAAAGTCATGTGTGTATGTCCCCGCCGTGCTTGCATTCAGCCCTTACCCATGCAATGCCAATTTGGACAAAAAAGGTTTTGTATATTCTCTATATGTGTCCAGTATTTGTTTCTAAATTCCTCATCAAGATCCTTTGTCGACTGCTTCCTATTGGTTTCACTGGGTAACTGACGGGCGAGAATAATTTTGTCAGCGAAGTCATTTATAGATATTGTCAAGATATTGTGCCCAGGAGTTAAACTTATTGAAGATAGATGCTCTAGACGGTCAGTGTGTCTTGGGAAGACAGTGGGATGTGTGGAGTGTTTTATTACCCTAACTGTTGCAAGCCATATCTTGCTTCAAATCACATATTGATCTACCTAAATCGGGCTGAATTCTTTTGGTATTTTCTGAATATTTATTGCAAGTGATCTGTAACGTATCCTTATGCTGAAGACGGCGTTGAATTAGTGGACTGTACTTTACAACAAGAAGCTTTACATGGTGGACAAATACGAATGCAGATGCCCAGACACCACGACAAGGACATGAATAAGCAACGTATGTACACATGAAAATACGGATCCTCTTAGTTCACGTGCTGCGTAAGTGCGCAGAGAAAAAATGGCGCATAGGAGCATGCATGTGCATATCGCATACACATGTCCGCCTTTCTCCATGCAAGAAACCCTTTCACGTCCGAAGGCCAGTGAGATTGCCTCTAGCGACGATGTGAGTAGAGACCCGGCGGGAGGGTATACATGTATAAAAATCTTCATGAGCTATGATATCTCCGAGAACGATAGACAAGCAGAGTCCAGGAAGCGATGCAGTGTTCTGAGCCGGTGGATATATAAGATGAGAGAAAAAGGATTGCCGAGGCACCAGTCAGATTGAGGCAGAAAACGATGTCCCAGGAAGCTATATAGCTGATTGAGGACGGGCGCAGCGATGATTGATGGGACGCGGGTGAGCAAGTTCAATCTAAGCTCAATAGCCTGGCTGTCTGTGACGCGTTGACACCTTTGTCTTCTCCGTAGACTCCTAGTCCATCCAGTATGCTGACCTGAACTCACCAGCTGATGAGCCACCAATGTCGGCAAGAATGTATATACCCCACGCCGAGCTGTGATCTTCCCTTGCCCCCCCCTTGTGCAGCACTTACACCGTGGTTACTCTGATGTCCCCCCCCCTGAGTACCACACTCTCTCAATGACATATATAGTCACGCCTCATCTTGCGAGTGTACCCTCTGTGGCTGCAAGTATGACAACAGATGACAGTCTTTGCGAACTCGAACTCGAGGCCGATAAGCAGAGGTTTATATCAGAAGAGATCAACAGAGGTGTATATCCAAGAGAAGTCAGAGGTTTTGAATAGATGCTACGGAGAGGTCAAACGCACGTCCAGTCATTGGACACGCATTTGAGAATAATACTCCGACGCGGCAAACGCCGAATGTTAGCAAGGTCGTCCGACAATGTACTTTATTTTTCGCGGCTACCATGCTCCTCTCATCCTCCCAGGTAGGTCGTTGTGAAAGCACTTTCCTTTGAGTTAAAAGCACATGTGTCGAAGGAGGATTCGCAATGCACTACTGTACAGGTCACTCAGACATTCCAAAAGCGATTGGCTAGTCAATCCATTAATTCCAGAATAATCCAAACACAGACACGGCAAGCGGCCCATCATCTCTGAGCTCCCAAGTACCAACTTACGCCAGAAATTTCGAATCGTTAGAGCGGCTCTTTGTTCTCGTCTAAATCTAAGCAGAAATAGGAGGAGCACATGCCGTTGCCGCGAATGTCAGCGTCTCCTTAATTTCCAAATTTGCCCTTTGTAAAAAGGTGTGCGCGCCCACAAAGTGACCGTGAGGCTATCAAAGCAGTGCTTATCCAGTGCGTCGGTGAAAACCTTCCTAAACCTATCGCAGGGATTCAAGTAAATTTGATGAAAATTCCGCGGGCGTGTAAGCCTCGTTTTCTGACTCGTTCGCGTACAGTACTTCCCCAGCGCGATACGTAAATAGGCATGCTGATTGACATTGTTTCCGAATTTGCGCTTTAACCAAGCGTCCAAATCGAAGTTTGACAGAAACACGAGTGATGCAGGCATACAATGCAGAGATGTTGACCGTCGATGTGACTGTGAACACGCGTTAAGGAAATATATAACACCGTCTCAAAGACGGCCTTTCCCCACTGTTTGAATCTTCCACTGAATCGCCCTAGACTTTCAACGATACAACATGCAGATTTGCTACACCAACCTCCTGCACCCAATCGTCCCATGCGAATTGATATCTCGTTATTCCTCTCTCCAGCATGCGATATCACCTATTGCAGAGCGACGTAGTACACTACAACGGGCCGAACAAGGGGCAGGGGCTCCTATGACGGCCACACCATCGCACCTCGCTCACGTACCACCAAATTCTTGCCCACAATCAAGCTCTCCGTTCCCAGTCGGCTCTACGATGCGAACCGTTGGATTGTTATCGCCCATCTCTGAAGACCAGCAAACCGCGGTGAGGCAGAACCTCGAGACACCGGTGGCATTAAGTGAGTTATCTAGATAAAATACAGGCTTATTGAGCACTTACCCATGCATTACCAGCATCATCGGACTTGAGCATACGGGATGCGGATATAGGTGTCGGTGAGCTCTTGGACATCCACAGAGTAACGCTTTGATGCTCAAATAATATTCAGGAAGCGTTTTTACGCCGCCGCCGACTACCCCCTTCATTACTCCACAACGCGTTGACACTCTTCCACCGCGCCAAGGTTAGTTCTAGTATGATCTTCCTTTCAGAAATATCAGACTGAGGATAATATATAGGACATACCAAGTCGCGAAAAGCGAGACAACAGACAGAACCCTACAAACACGAGTATGAAACGCGAAGCAGTCAGTAGTATTCGCTTGTTCACCAATTTACCATCCATTGATGCTCGATCGAAAGAAACTCGCTCCAAGATGGGAGCTAACACAACATATGACAAGACCGACAGCAACCCCGGCAAGAGGGTTGCAGACTCAAACATTAGATTTGGTAAAGACGACAGCGCTAACGCTATCGCATGCTCCAGCGCAATCGCTGTGAAGCCCGAAGGACACGCGCCCAAGCAACGCAAACCCATCGTTCCAAAGTAAGTTTTTGATGCAATCCCTCTGGCGGATTCGCGTGCTGATATCAAGTATCTGTGATCATAGGAAACACGGTTTGCAAAGGATTCCAACCACCCAGGACGTCGACGATTCCTCTTCATCTTCGTCGACCTCCCTGACCTCGTCTAGCTGCCCAAATCAATTCCCGCAGCCGACAATTGCCGGACAGACCATGGCAAGGCGCCGCCGAAAATCCAACAACAATGGGACCCTAATTGTGGATATAAGAATCCCTCAAGTCGCCCGAGCACAGGAACAGGACGCACCTAAGTGTGGGACCATCATCACGGATATCTTGGGGCCTCCATCGGACGATGTGATACGACGCAAGGATGAGGTTGAACAAAACAAGGTAGCTAGGAGGGTGAAGACACTGCGCAGAAAGAGTGGCAAGATGTAATACCCACAGTACGAGGTATGGATACCAGCGAAGCCTCGTTATCGATGGAGGAAGTCGACGAGGAGGAGATGTAAAGGTTCCCGGCTTCCGCGCCGGGACAACGTGTGACATTTATATATTTTTCTTGGATCTCTCATTTATGATTATCTTCTACTTACCTCTTTCTCCTTTGTGTACATGTTTCATGGCATTCTGTAGCTTACAGCCATCTTTGTCGGTTTATCTCCTTTCTTTACTCACTTGTTTCACTCTATCTCATTTGCATCACCGCCGATCTGTGTAACACAACAAAATGAAACTCGGTAGAACTTTATGAAGCGTGCAGCAACGTCAACGCGTCAACATGACCTCTGCAGTGGAAACTGTATCTTTCGCTTTCGGTGAGCTGTTCATCATGTTTGTCTACTACAAGCAAAGCCCATCTTTCGACTACACTCTTGTGCAAGCCTCTCTTCTCCGTCTTCGCTGCTCCACTCGCTGCTGGTGCTTGTATATGCCTCGAGCGCAACAGAATATGTATGTGTAAACATAACTGACGGCGATGGATGCCGTTTGGTTAACACAATCCTCGTAGGCCGGAAGTCACGGCGCTCGCTCACAAGGGCATTTTGAACTGAGTATCAAACTCCTCGCACCCACGCATCTCTTTTCGTCGCCCCACGTCAGTTGCGGAGCTGGACGTTCATATCCGTAGATACACGTCGATTTCCCTCACTCCCTGTCGATTTACGAGGCCTCGCGCCCCAGGAAGCGACGAAATACTTGGCGGACAACGCAGAGACTTCGCGTAGATGACGACACGTGAAGCGAGGTGGTAAATCCCTCCTTTGACTCTAGGTTTCGCGATTGCTGATGGTGGAGATGCAGGCTCATCGACTGCACTAAGAGGCATCGGAGGGTGAGGAGAGGACATTGAATGGGAGGCATGACAATGGGGAGAATACGAGTGAGTACCTCTTTTGGTCTTTCGAGGTAGACGCTGAAGGTGGGCTCAATTTAAGGCATTCGCGTTGTGAATGCTGTCGTCGTCAACTAACGCTGCCTCGTAAAGTCTCCGTGAATCACCGCCGATGTCTTCTGGCACAAGGATAGGGGACAATCTCGAAGGAGAGGTCGAGGTACACAGCCTTATCTGAGTGTTTAAGTCGTTTGTTGGTTCTTTCATGTTCGTTCTTCGCCTCGTCGCCGCTATTCCCTCGCTTCCCATTGCACACCTCTCTTCTCCTGCTCGCTCCCTTTCCGTTTCTTTCCCATGCGTTGACAACGGCGTCTCTCGACTCGGAGTTCAGGCTGCAAGATGGGACAGATGTGACCCCGTCCGCCGTGTTGTCGAAGGCGACGATGAGTCGATGACGGTGCGCTGTGTCGATAATTCTGTTGTCTATTTGCATAGTAATTGATAGATACTCTTTGAATGCAAAGTTAGTGCTGACTCTGACCGATTATTGTCCGTGGGGATGAATGAGTAATTAAACGATGGATCAAAAGATCCTCTAATACAAAGGACCATTGTATAGAAGAAAAGAAAATGTTAAGAGGGAGCAATGATGTACAAAAATTGTACCAAAAGCGAGAGAAGATAAATCTGGAGAAACCAACGAAAGGCCAAAAATATATACATTTCACACGTTGTCCCGGCGCGGAAGCCGGGAACCTTTACATCTCCTCCTCGTCGACTTCCTCCATCGATAACGAGGCTTCGCTGGTATCCATACCTCGTACTGTGGGTATTACATCTTGCCACTCTTTCTGCGCAGTGTCTTCACCCTCCTAGCTACCTTGTTTTGTTCAACCTCATCCTTGCGTCGTATCACATCGTCCGATGGAGGCCCCAAGATATCCGTGATGATGGTCCCACACTTAGGTGCGTCCTGTTCCTGTGCTCGAGCGACTTGAGGGATTCTTATATCCACAATGAGGGCCCCATTGTCGCCTGGTTTACGCCAGAGCCCTGCCATGGTGTGTATGCGGCTATTGAGAGGTGAGGCTGGGGAGGTCGACGAAGTCGAGGGGGAATCGTCGACGTCCTGGGTGGTTGGAATCTGTTGTAAACCGCGTTCCCTGTGATCGCAGACAATTGATATCAGCGCGCGAATCCGCCAGAGGGATTGCAACAAAAACTTACTTTGGAACGATGGGTTTGCGTTGCTTGGGCGCGTGTCCTTCGGGCTTCACAGCGGTCGCGCTGGAGCCTGCGATAGCGTTAGCGCTATCGTCTTTGCCAAATTCTAATCTTTTGCTAGCAACCCTTTTGCCAGGGTTGCCGCCGGTGTTGTTGTCTATCGTATCAGCTCTCATTTTGGAGCGAGCTTCTTCGGATTCTCCCTCATTAAATGGTAAATAGGTGAACATGTGTATACTACTCACTGCTTCGTGTTTCATACTCCAATTGGTATGGTTGTTGGCCAGCTTTGCGCCCTTTGGTACGTCCTGTATATAATCCTTAGTCTGATATCGCTGAAGGATAGAGCATACTAGAACACACCTCTTTTCCGGGGAGGGGTGTCGACGCGTTGGGGAGTGATGAGGGGGCTAGTCGGCAGCGGCGATGGAGACCGGTCTATCAGTACGCATCCTGAATATTATTTGAGGATCGAAAGTGTCACTCCGCGCATGTAGGACAGCTTACCGACGCCTGCGTCTAAGACTACACCCTGTGCGGTCGTCCCTGATGGCGCTGAAGATTTATGTGTAAGTACTTCATGAGCCTGAATTTCACCTGGAGAACTCACACGTTGGCGCAGATCCCGAATATTCCCCTACTATGGCTTTCTGCCCTTGCGTGGTGGGTGTTGATCTAACGGCTGGCGTCGTGGGGATAACTGGGAGCAAAGACCTTGATTGCGGGAACAAGCACGGGGGTACGTGAGCCGTTTGGGGGGGAATGGCTGTGGCACATTGTTCATTCGGTAATACCGTACGTCGCCCTACAATGGGCGATAGCGCATGCTGGAGAGAGGAATAACGAGATATCAATTCGCATGGGACGATTGGGTGCAGGAGGTTGGTGTAGCAAATCTGCATGGTGTATCGTTGAAAGTCTAGGGCGATTCAGTGGAAGATTCAAACAGTGGGGAAAGGCCGTCTTTGAGACGGTGTTATATATTTCCTTAACGCGTGTTCACAGTCACATCGACGGTCAACATCTCTGCATTGTATGCCTGCATCACTCGTGTTTCTGTCAAACTTGGATTTGGACGCTTGGTTAAAGCGCAAACTCGGAAACAATGTCAATCAGCATGCCTATTTACGTATCGCGCCGTGGAAGTACTGTACGCGAACGAGTCAGAAAACGAGGCTTAATACACGCCCGCGGAATTTTCATCAAATTTACTTGAATCCCTGCGATAGATTTAGGAAGGTGTTCACCGACGCACTGGATGAGCACTGCTTTGATAGCCTCACGGTCACTTTGTGGGCGCGCACACCTTTTTACAAAGGACAAATTTGGAAATTAAGGAGACGCTGACATTCGCGGCGACGGCATGTGCTCCTCCTATTTCTACTTAGATTTAGACGAGAACAAAGCGCCGACGGCTAGGTTATTCTTGTGCTTCGCTTCTATATTTCTGGAGTGAGAGTAATTATCGATCGCAGACGATGAAATGTATATGTTACCTATGTTAGAATTTCTCGGGAGTAAGGAGGCTCATTTCTGGTGGTAAAAATGGGTGACCAGAATGGACATTTTGTGAATACTCCTTTAGTAACATACCAACGCGTTCGTCGCACAAAGGAACAAGTTCGTACAATGACCGTGTAGAAGAAAATTCTTTGCAATGCGCAGAGACATGAACATGCATCATACTACAAGAAAGACATGAATGAATCACTAGAAAGATAACGAGCAGGCCAAGGGACCCAGGAGGATGAGAGGAGGAATAAGCAGCATGTAGCCTTGCCGACATTCGGCGTTTGCCGCGTCGGAGTGTTATCCTTCGATCTTCGATGACTCGTTCGTGCGCTGAACCTTTTCAGACCTCTCCCTTCAGAACCTCTAAGCCGATCTCTGTTGGGTATGCATCTCTGCTGCTTTCTTACGGTTTAGGTCTCTGCATATCAGGTCTCAAGTTCACATAGACTGCCATCTGTTTAGACTTGCAGACGCATAACAGGACGTGGTTGCGGAGCGTACCCGTCGAGAGTCAGGTGAGCACATAAATCATTGGCAGGATCACGGGCTGGCTGCGCTGCACGAGTCATCTTGGTTTTATGCCTTGGGACGTCTCATTCTGCGGCTCCTCGTTCCCATTCATTTGCGCATGTACGCGGCCAAACTTGCTTCGCCCCTTCTTTGCTCAATCTATTCACTGTATCTCGTTTGCTTTCTTGTCGTCGCCGCCGGTCAGTAACGCGACGGCATAAAGTTTGATCTCACTCTTTGGGGCGTGTAACGACGTCGACCTGTCGGCATCGCGTCTAACGCCCTCTCTCGAAAGTGGTCTTTGGTCAGCTCGCAGCTGAGTAGTTCGCTGTCTGCGCACACATAGACATCAATGTGGTCCGGATTTAAGGGAAGGCGTCCTGTTCCCTGTGTACGAACTTTGCAAACTGTGAGGCGTCCCATGTCATCCGGGGTAAATGGCCTGTAAATCTTGAGGAAAATGGGTGTATAGTCTTGAATATACCAAATCGTAGTTGATTGGGTTGAAACCCTTTTTCAGAATCTGGTGTGGGATAGTAGAGTATAGCATTCCAGTGCATCCGCTTATCTGCAGATTAACGTCGCCATGAGAGCGGGGTGAAGAGTCCCTGACTTCGCCTTTATCATAGTCTGTGCAAGTCATAATCGGAAGAGTATCTGTGGAAGGCATATTCGGAAAAGTATCTAAGCACTACTGGTCAACATCACGAAATATAATCGATATGCAAGTGGGTCACCTTGTGGAAAGAGGGCAGACCTATTATAGTTATACGGCAGAAAATACTGTCTTCTGTTCTTGAAGTTTGCTCAGTGGAGCATCGAATCGGGATCTACGCAAGATCGAGTGTTTTCTATGGCGGTCAAAGTGGTGCATAATTATTGCGCGAAAATATATTTGTTTTTGGGAGTCGCGCGAACATATTCAGGCCAATTACTGATGCGCGAACATTGCTAGGTTAGTAAATGTTCGCGCGAAAACATTTTTCTTGCGCGAACACTTTTGTTACGCAGACATTTTTTTCAAGTCTCCGGGAAAACAATTATAAGTATTGTACATATATAACCCAGTGTCAATTTAAGCATCTAGAGTTCCACAGCCAATCTATGAGGCCAAGAGGTGTCAGATCTTACAATTACGGACCTCAAGTTCAAGCATTATGGCGGTCAAAATGGCGCATAATTATCGCGCGAAAACATTTTTGTTTTTGGGTGCCGCGCAAACATATTTAAGCCAATTATTGATGCGCAAATATTTCTAGGTTAGTAAATGTTTGCGCGAAAACATTTGGTTTTCGCGCGAACACTTTTATTTTTTGCGCGAACATTTTAATTTCGCGCGAAAACATTTCACTTCTTTGCGCGAAAACATTTTTCTAGCGCAAACACTTTGTGTTCAATTTTGTTGTGCAAACATTTTCTTTCATTCATACAATTTCATTATAAGTTATAATATAAGTATCTATGGATTGACCATATCGAGGGCTGACACCATGACATTGTGCTCAGCATCTATCCCAATACACGCTGGTCAGATGTCGGTCAGAGGCACCCAGGACCACTTGCTCTATTCATTGGCCCTTGCCATATTTGTTGACATTGAGGTACCTTGATAGCAGTGTAAAGGCGACTCCACGAGTCATCGGAGAGAGAACTCAACGGTTTCGCTTCTCGCATGCTGCTTGTAGACGTAGAGTCGGACGTAGGGGGCTGTGTGCGCAAAATTTGCACCGTGCTAGGAC
>QFFD01000201.1:0-32132 GCA_003314615.1 Pholiota microspora
TCGTTCTTACCTCACCCCAATTGATGGTATTCAGATATAGAATATCCAGAGTAACTTGCATGATGTGCAGGTGATGTGCGCAGATCATCATCAAACAAAGTTCTTCCAGCGAAAGGCCTACTTCATATTCAAGATTGGCGCTTACCCCGTCCCCCTGGATCAAACGAACATCACTTCGACGTAACAGAATGGTCACTCTCAGAGCGGACTGTATGTCATACACGCAGGCTACATACATCGGCGTATGCTGAATCTTGCTGGAGAGCGACGAAACTTGAACATATAGCGGAAGCGCCGAGGATGGAGTGAGATGAAGTGAAGACCATCCTCGTGTTGATTAGAACGTTTTCCGTAACCACAGCTCCACCACCCCATCGGCAATCTCCAAATTATTCTTCTCCATGAACATCATATGCCCATTCCCAAAAATCCCGACATCAGGAAGAGAGACGTGGTCAACAGATACCCCAGCCTGTGTCAGGAAGTTCACGGTACAACTATCGTATACTGCGTGATACCCCGACTGAGAAGTGACGACAAGAACAGGGATGTGTACTAGATTCGTCAGTTTGCGTGCGGGGGTCATTTGTTGGATACAACTGAAGTTGGAGGTAGAGTTTACGTTGACGGTTACTTGATGTAGGTCGGATGCTGAGTGGATAGGAGGCGTAAATTCCACTGGAATCTCGGTCACTCCGTATGGACGCGCAACGGAAAGAGGTGGGAAGACGGCGTTGACGAATGGGGGGCCAATGGGCTCTATCGCTACGACAGCTTTCACTAACGAAGGCCGGGAATCTGCAATTGCCCACCCATACGACCCAGATTGGGAGTGTGTTAAGACGATGGCGGACTAGAAAGACATGTCATCGATACGGAAAGAGGTTTAGACGTAGGATAAAGACGTACGCCTATTTTATCTAGCAGCGCGACGACACCGTTGCGTGTCTTTTCGATGGATTCAGGACTTGATGTTAGGGATGGCATTGTGGAGGTATAGAAACTGTCGAATGTTGGATCTCCCTGGCTGCCATTTCCCGGCCATTGAGTATGAAGATGCGCTTGAGGCCACAGATTGAAACGCTGCGTAGCGGTGAATCTCTGCTCAATGAAGAGCGTGGAGAACACCGTTTGCGCTCCGTCTATTGTTTGCTGCCACGGAGAACGAGCCCGAGCGGCCTGGTCGATAACGTATACCTGAAAAAGAGAAATTAACGTACGGAACAAAGATAGGGATCAAGATACATACTTCGTACCCTTGGTTCAGAAAATAATCCGCCCAGCCTGGTCTCCCATCGGGAGTGTTCAGAAAATTTGTCCCTGTCATGCCTGAATCCAAGTTGTCAAGCATTGGACGGAACAAACACAGATGAGGCCATACCATTTCCATGAATCATAACAATCGGATATCTTGCAGAAACCTTGCTTGGAACGAGATGCTCGACGTAGATTTGCTCCGCTGAAATCGAGGATCCATCGGAGCTGGGAACGTAGAAACCTCCCACATAGAAGTATGTCCGAGTATGGGGAACTTTTTTGAGGTCTTCCTGGACTTTATCGACGGCGTAGAAGCCAGTTGCCAGAGTGGTAAAAAGGAGAACGCTGAGGATACCAAGTGGTTGAGGAATCATGATTGTGTTGCAGACAGAACAAGTCTTGAGCTTGCCGTTTTATGGGCGAAGAGAAGGGGGGTTATACTTTTCATGGTCAGAAGGTTGGTCCTGGTAAAAATCTGCCTAAGAGAGGTGACAATAGGAGAATGATTTTGAAGAAGTTCATGTTGAAAAGAATATTTGGGGGGTTCGTATTAGACCGGAAGCCGGTCGCACCGCCGCACCGCCGCTGTTCGAGTCGTTCCACTCCTTTTGACTTGTACCCGACTGCCAGTGAAAAATCGCTTTTTAAAACTCAAGAAACTCCTTCTGCTCTATTCTTTGTTACATGGCGAAGCTTAATTGTTCAATATGCGCTCATCCTGCTGGTCATCAATGTGCTGCATGTCGTCGAGTGGCTTATTGCAGTCGAGGTGATGTTGGATTCACTACCTCGTATTGACGGCAGCTCTTACTCGAATCCTGAAACCCATACTCTAGAGCATCAACGATTTGTCAGCTCTCTGCTCTCAATTTGTGACCCAGGATTTACTGACCTCTCGATTTTAGGGATGGAAGAAGCACAAAGAAATGTGTAAACTGTTTCAGAAAATGGCAAGAGGAGAGCCGACTCCGGACCCCGCTACGTACTGTGGACTCTGCGGAAGCGCAGAAGGCCCCCTTACAACCACTGAATGTTGCGGGAAAACGATATGCGATGACCACGAAAAATATGTATGCCCTTATAGTGTTTTACTTCTCTTTGTACTCTGGACACAGGAACTATTCTCGTTCTCGAGGGATAGCTGCGCCCGCAATCATGACCGTTACACATCATGTTGCTTTCATCATAACGAACGCCACGGTGGGGATTGGAAGACGTGCGCTGAGTGCCAAACTGACCACGACGTTAGTCTCTTTCTTGGATGTCGGTATGATTATCCTGATTGAATTGTGCAGCCCGAGTCAAGAGCGTGGTACGGCACTAACAGTTCAACTTCATGGACGACCATCTCCCCAATCCGCCTGCATTCACTCCTAAAATGCAATAGGTGTAGAAGAGTGGTCAAACAGAATGCTGAAGGGAATTCGCGCCTTCCGAGTGGCGGTATACTCTGCGAAAGATGCATGTAGTCCAGGTATACTACATGATCATCTTATCAAGTATGTATATGATTGTTCAATGTTTCCTTGTTTGAATGGACTGGCTACTCATTCCGAGGGACGGCATACGCTATTTCCCCTAGAATACCAACGCGTCGTACGAGGAAACCCGCCGTACGACGAGAATCTGCAACGAGCGAGAGCATCGTAAAGAGCATCAACACCTGTCCAGTACTGTACGCGACACACCGTTGAGCGAAGGACTGAGAGTGAGCAGCCTAAGAGATTGTCTGTGGACTTGAATTCCAGGTCCTCAAGTCAATATCAGATTATCAGATTATAGTAAGTACTCAAAATTGTTTTCATAGTGACTTATAAAAAATGTTCGCGCAAGAAAATGTGTTCGCGCGAAAATTTACAAATGTTTTCGCGCTAAAACAAAATGTTCGCGCAAAAAACGAGATGTTTTCGCGCGAAAAGTCACTGACGTTCGCGCATCAATATTTGGCCTAAAAATGTTCGCGCGACTCCCAAAACAAAAATGTTTTCGCGCTATAATTATGTACCATTTTGACCGCCATATTTTCTCCCGGTTTGTCAACTCAGTGGTTATCCATCTTTACTAATAGAACACCAGAAAATAGTGAGCTGTCCGAGTTCAACTGATCCTTCAGGGGCATGATTAATTGACTCGACGATAACCAGGCCTGGAAGAAACACAAGAAGCTTTGCCAAATTCTCCAGAAAATCCAACGCGGTGATGAGGCACCCGACGTATTGTGGAATTTGTGGAAATGAAAATGGACCCTTGCGTACCACCCGATGCTGCGATAAAACGATCTGCGACGACTATGAGAACTATGTATGTCTTCGCCTGATTATCACTGGCTTTCATCACTCATGCTTCGCAGCAAATGTTCACGTACTCAAGGGACAGTTGCTCGCGCAACCACGACCGCTATACTGCCTGCTGCTTCCATCTCAACGAGGGTCACAGCGGCGACGACTGGAAGACGTGTCACAAGTGCGCGACGTCCCATGAAGTGCGTCATGTTCGCGCGTATGATGAACATTATAGACGGAGGCATACGTTTGGTACGCGACTAACAACTATAACTTCATGGGCGATGTTCTTCCCAACCCGCCTTCGTTCACTCCTAAAAATTGCAGCAAGTGCGCAAGGATAATCAAGCTCAATTATGAAGGCAACGCACGTCCTCCAGGTAGCGGTATTCTGTGCCAGGCGTGCATGTATTCTCAATACGGCAATATCTGAGTACGCGAAATCTTCCCCTCTTGTCAAAAAGTATTACGATCTCTTCTTGGACCGGGCTCGGTTTGCCTACTTATTCGCTGTCCGTCTTCTTGTTAAACCTGTTTACGTTTCCGATTTCGAGTGATTCGCTTACCGTATCTCGCCCTTTTCTCTGCGCAATTCCTTCTTGATCACCTTCGCAAAACGGGAGCACCAATGTTAGAGCACCAATGTTGTTAATTTCTAAATAATACATCTGTGAGTTGCATGTAGTGAACTGAATATCGCAGTGCCCTAATTATATATAGGTGCACATGCTGGCCTCAAATTTCTTTGAATCGTAATTCCTACGTGACGGTACTACGAGACAAGTCCCCGTCCCGCCCACATATAGTGCATATATGGCAGAAAATATCCGCGGGGAAGACTGAGCCTCATGGTAGCTGCTTTCGATGGCTGTGCACATTTGTCGTTTCTTTCCCACTATCAACGATGACCAGGCCAGCGCCTCCGCTGTTCTTGAACTCATGAACAGGGAAGCTGGCGGCCTTTATACTCATCACATATACTGAAAGCTCTCGGTCGCTGGCGCCCCGCGCTACTGAAGCCAACCCACCGTGAACAAACTCAAGAAAGCATGTGCGCAACGAGGCGTTTTACGTCCCGCAGGAACATTCATTTCTGCAACGTGTTTGCAGGCTTCTCATCTGACTATTGGGCAAGAACTGTGTCAAACAATCGCGAACTCGCCCGTAGTGCCTCGTGGAGCATGCCTGTGATCCATATCTCTTGTCTAATCTCCTTCTAGGCGCAGGCGGCAGTGCGATATCCTGTGAACAACGTCATGTTTCGCCGGTTTGCGTGGAATGGAAACGTCGGCTTGGAGAGTATCAGATGGGTGGATTGGCCGACCATTGGATTCTTGAAGGCGCTCGGCGGAACGTGTTAGCTTATGATAACGCGACCCTAGGCGTGTTTACTTTGCATTCGCACCGAGATACATCACTATCACGTATGCCTCGACGCATCCTCCTGGCAAAGCATAGATAATGGCTCTGTTCTCATTGTGGCGTTTACAACATCATCTAACGACCCACCGTCACCGACACAAGTACACTCACAGTGGCTCGAGTACAACAACTTCCGTGTCTTCCTACCCATACTCTATTTGCTTATCCTATCATCATCTGTCTTAGAAGACAATGAGCGGCCCAACACCGCCTAGCACTCCCAGAAGCGCCTCGAAGTGGGGAACTCGGTTGGGCGCCGCTGTGCGTCGTTCATCTACACTCCTTACCCTCTCTAGGCCTACGACGCCCTCGCCAGCCGACCGCGATAGCGACACTGCATCTCTTCGCCGGAGTACATCTCGCGAAGCTATTCCACAGTCGACTCCTTCTTTGTCCACTAGCAAGCTCGCCACGGCCCAGACGGCCTCAGAGCAGAAGCCTTCACCCATCGCTGAGAGTCCCGCGCGTGAGGCTGCCGCGACTCAGCCAGAGACGGCCGCTGTAGGCCCATCACCGCTCGTCAAGTCGACTAGCGCTAGCGCAGATAACCAGCCAACAGCCCTATCCGAAGAGCCTGTTCCTGCAGTTGCAGTCGAAGAAACAGCGACGAGTCCAGGCGACTATGTTCCCCCGCCCGTCATCGACTCCTCCGCTGGAAACCCTGGTGCATTTACTGACATCCCTGAGGCGCTTCCACAACCTGACGTTGTACGAGACCCATATGCTGCGACTGACACTGGACCCCCTCCCCCAGCACCCATAGAAGAGGTGACTCCTGCTGTAGAACCGGAGGTGACGGCAGTCGAAGAACCTGTACCTGCTGATGAGGAATACGTGCCTCCTCCTGTCATTGATTCCGCTGCGGGAAATGCAGGCGCCTTCAACGACCAAGTGACGGGGCAGCATGTCGCGTCAAAGGAGCCCGCAGAAGCACCCGAAGAAAGCCCTCATGTAGTTGAAGCTCCTCCCATCGTGCAATCGGCCTCCTACTTCGAGGACAAGCCGATGGCAGAGAGTCTGCTCGATTATGACCCTGCTGCGGACGTGCACGCTACACCACCACCTGTTCCTGTGGAATTCGCGCAGGCCGTAGAGGAACACGCGACCGTCGCAGCACCTAGCGCTCTTGCCGTATCCGACAGTTCGGACGTGTTTGGTCCCATCCTCGCCATTGGAGTTGCCAATCCTCCGGAAGAAAGCAAACCGCAAGCGGAAGGCGAAGCGTCAGAGTATTACCGTGGTGCACCGCCTATGCCCGTCGCAGAACCATACGATCAGCAGGCTAGTGGACACGCGGTGGAGGCAGAGCCAGCCAGTCACATTGTCGAAGAGCCCCGCGCGCCTACTTTCAGCAGTGGTACGACCTATGATTACCTACCTGAGTACATGACCCCCGATATCTGGGGCGGCGCGCAAGGTGGACAGGATGGCGAAAATAGGCCACATAATGTGTGGGCTTCGGAGAGTACAATGCCGGTTGCACACCAAGGGGCGCAGAGCGGAGAGGCGGGGAAAGCCTATACTGGCACAATGCCAATTGCCATACCGATTCCTGTATTGGCGAAGGACGGCGGTGTTGGCGAGTCAACAGGGAACGGCCATGGGAAGGGAAATGGACACGGAAACGGAAACGGGAGCGCACATAGTTTGTCGTCGAGCTACAAGTGCGTATTTATTTTGTCATCTCGCCGCCTGCTCCTGGTTGTGCTCAGGCCCCTCTTCCAACGTTCAATGGAGTTGATTACTACCCTTTAATTTTTCTGTAGGATGCCAAACCCCCACCCTGAGGTCACCTATACTGAAGATCCTTTCGCTGACCCAGTCCAACTAGGCATTGCCGTTGTTCCTGCGGAAGAGCATTCTAGTGTTCATCAGTACGCCGCACCTTGAGACCCCAATCCCTGTGTCAAACTGATTTTTTCCTGCTACAGTGCTGATGTCTCCCTGCAACCTCAAGTGATGCCCGTGGAGAACCACGACGATGTGAGAGGTATCGTCACCATGCCCCTGCCTGCATTCCACGATGTCGTACCTCAGTAAGTCCTACGGGCCACACTCGGAAATTCACTGGGTTCTGATTTTTCTTGTTCTTATGAAGACCTATCCAAGCGATCCCATCACAGTCGAGCTTTGGAGCCAGTATGATGCCCAACCCTGAGACCAAGTATGTCCCTCACATTCAATTCATTTGAATGACATTCATTGAAACTTTTTTTGAAGCGAGCGCATACCTCTTCTCGCTCGCCCTGGAACGCCGAAGAAGACGTCGTACACCCCAACACCCGCAAACCACACATCTATCTCACCGCTCGCTGGAGTCGGAGCCTCTTCATCTTGGAACCCATACGGTGGCGCATCGCAGCCGCGCTTGCATGAGCTCGGATGGCTGGAGTATCACCTACCAGACGGTGCCATATACTACGTGCACCCCACGCGCCATGTTACCACTGACGTGAACCTGCGCGTGGAGCGTGTGCTCGGCGCGATGGAGGCATGGCTCGATGCACGCGGTGACGAGACGCTTGATGTTGGCGTGGAGGCCTGGATAAGAGAGGGCAAGAGCAATGCTCCCGGCACGGGCGTCTGGCGCAGCGGAAAGAAGGTGGGGACGCCCGCAGTTGAGTTGGAGCGCTATTGGGTAGATCATCACGCAAGGACGGTGGTCAGGGCGGATGGTGAAGATAGGCGAGTGACGGGATACACCAGGGGCCATATTCGCGGAAGCGGCGGACATGGCAAAGGGAAGCAGATCGGGAGTGCTGTTGCACCTCAAAGCCAGGAAGATCGTACGTTGAACACCTTGTCTGACTGCAGATGATTAATATTTAATGACGGAGGTTTTTTTCTTCTTCTTTTGGACAGAATTGGACCTGGAATATAGGTTCTGGTCATTCATGGAGGCACATCCTGCTCATCACCCGCTGCCACACAAAGCGAAAGCGGAAGCATTGGATGTATTGACATGGGCGTGGACTGGTATGTTAATTTACATGATATTTATATTTTTGTTCTTAACAATGTTCACTCCTTTCATAGACCGACTCTTACCTGCTGTTCGCCCGATTCCTCCTCCGTTCACTCAAGAGGAGTGCCAGGAGCTTATGACCTTGCTTCGATCGTTCAACAGTGGTATGTGGCCCTCCGTTTCAGAGCGCCTTGTAAGCTAAAAATTATCAGAAGGTCATCACGATGATCATGGCATTCAAACTCGGGTCGTGGCACGCATCCTCCTCCGAGTTGGTAAGGAACACGTATTGCAATTTTGTATACAGCGGATACTTACTAAGAATTCCTTTGCAGCACAATGGCGACAGTCCTACTTTCGTCCTAACAAACCGCTCCCCAAAGATGTTGGCAACGGTCCAAACGATCTCCCAGTACAACGCCGCCCTATTCGCCGGGCATTATTCGATTTCATCATCTCCTGCCTGTGTCTCGGGATCCCCTACCTGTTCCTCGAGCGCGCCCGATTGTCCGCACGCAATGACGCCGAATCTGGTGTGTTGCGCTCCAACTCTGTCATTGTCATCGGAGCGTGCACTTGTTTAGTGGTAAGTCCCCTAATTCTCCATCCCCCCTTCTTCCCGATTGTGCTTTTGCAATTGTACCTATGACCCACCTGTATCTGCCTTTTCCAGGCTGCGATTGTCTTAAGCGCATCTGTGACCTTCCTTTCTTTGCCAGGTCTGGACAATGTCGCGCGGACTGCGGGGATGGTGGCAGTCGTCTTTGCCGCGTTCTCGCTGGTTGCGACGGGTGTGGCTATCCTCAGACATAAGACAGATCTGGAACGCCCAATATCGCATGTAGGAATTGAAGGCCTTATGGTAATATCGGTATGTACTTTCGCCACCTAAATTCGTGAAGTAATATAACTGTTCTTCTGTTAACAGAGGCGAACGGTGGCTCTGTCTCTTCCAATGGTGTTCCTCGCTTACGCACTCATTGGAGTCATCACTGGCTTAATCCTGTATACATTCCGAGGCGCTCCCATTGGGAGTCCTGGAGGGAAGACTTCCTTCGAGGACTATATCAGGTGGACCATTGTAGGAGTCGTAGGAGTTCTTGCTGGGATAATGACTACTGCGTTGTTAGTCCTCCGGTGAGGGACACACCGGTTTCTGCACTTCATGTTCCGTTTCCATTTCTTGCATGTAACATAGTGTAGATTCGGCCTTTCGTGGTTTCGCTGTACTGTGCTGTACTGTTGCTATATTTATACCTTTTGGGGTGGTTCTGCCCCTACGTCTCTACTCAAGTTCCCACTGTCCACCAATACATATACTTGTGTGTTTGAATGAAATTAATTATGGGCATTCCATCCAAAAATATCATACAAGGAAGTGGGGAGACCAATGAAGCTATAAACACTGCAAACAAATTATAATCACAAAACATTCTGCATGACTGGAGAGCAACTAGAGCTGGCTCTTCTCTGCAGGAGCGGCGACCTCGTCAATGAATCCAGCACGATCACCCTTGCCGATGTTGTTGAGGGCGATCTCGCGTTTGTCAAGAGCGCGGAATCTAAACAGGTAATTATCAGTACAATGCCTATTACTAAAGAACAGCGAGTAAAAACGTACGTGATGAAGAAAACAGTGCCAATAATCCATGCGGTGATAGCGAACGAACCAAATAGCCAAGCGAACCGGGGCTCAGTGTTAACGGCCGTCAAACTGAAGTTGAGCGCGGAGGAGAGCGCGGTCTGGAATTGCGAGAACGCCATGACCACAGACCTCATGCGCACGGGCGCCTTGGTGAACGCGTACTCGATCGAAGTGATCGAGGCGAAGATCTCTGAGATACCGACGAGGATGTAGGGACCTGAGACAATCCAGACATTGAGGGGCGAGGGATTTTGGAGGCCGTCGGGCGTCATGCACTCTGAGGGCACGTTGTCGTGGCAAGGCAGGGTCTTGTAGATGAAGTGCTGGAGGATGGCGGCGTAGAGCATGGCAAGCCCGGCGACGATAAATCCGGCGTAGATACGCTTGATGGGGGTGAAGTTGATATTACGGCGGCGCAGGAAGGGGTAGATGCCGTAGTCAAAGATTGGGATGAGAACGATGATGGAGATGGGATTCAGGTTCCTGTAGGACAATTTTTTCATTAGTTCACGACAAATATGAATTGGTTAGGACGCACTGGATCAGATCATTAGGAGTGCCATGGAGCGTCATTCCTGCAGCGACTGTTCCGAGGTTACCGTCAATCTGCGAGTAGCAGAGCCAGTAGAAGGGGAAGAACAGAAATACTGCGCAGGCGTTGAGAGTACGACCGACTTCGTCGACGAACTCGTCATCCCAAGTGATCCTACTGGGGCGCTGACCTTCAGCGTAATGTGCTGCGAAAAAAGTGTATCAGCGATTACTCCCTGCATCCAGTTTTTGTACGGTGTACTCACAAGGCTTAGCGGGATCCCAGAAGTCCTTCTCACGGATTCCGCGGATGGTTGTAATGGGGTTGAGCGACCATTTGGGTGCAAGGGCGAGGTTGATTACACGGACGGTCTCAAGGAGAATTGATCCACGAGGTGGAGTGACAACGTAGTATTTCCTTCCGGCGAGGAGAACGAATGGCACGAGAAGGAAGATGAGGGTAGGGATAAGGAACGCTACCCAGTATCCGTGATCACGAGCGATGAATGAAGCAGAAATAGCTCCGCAAGAGCCGAAGTTGATGGCAGCATAGAACCCTGAATACGGAAACCATAGGAAATGAGCGACTAGATGATGGATCGAAAGCAAAGATGCGCGTACATAGATAGACACTCTGGATGGTCACAGCTGGGGAAACAATCACGACTTCGCCTGAGGGTAACGTTTCTGGAAAAATTAATCAGGAATGAAAGTAAAGAACATATGAATGCGGCGAACTTTTTCTCAGCTTGCCGGTGTATTGTTCAGCAATCATGGGTGATACATTGGCCTTGATTGCACCAGCACCGATACCCTATGATTAAGCCGTGAGAATTAGATCTTACATGCAGAGGCAAAAAAACGGACAGTAATGAGAATCGACAAGGCTAGCAGGCCTAATGCAGCATCAGGATGAGCAAGAGAAGGTGGAGTGGCAGATCCGACGAGAACGATGTGTCCAGCACTATCACCCAATATTCGTCAGAATGCGGTGGGTGTTGGATTGGAACTTACAGGCAGACAATGGAGAAAATCATGATAGTGTTATATCGGCCCCAGAGCGTATCGGCAAGAATGCCTCCAAGCCATGGCGTGCAGTAAACCCAGAAACTGTTGAACTAGTATGAATAGGATGAGTGCGCAAAAAGAAATCGAAAAGAGCTGCATGCTTACAGTACGCATAGCGAAAGAGATCTGTTGACCTTTTCCCAGCGCTCCTGCTACACCATTGGCACGATCAAACATGACTGCACCAGTTGTAGAGCCCTTCGGAAGAGGAGCACGGATGTAATTGTTGAAGATGTTCGTGGTCCCGTAGTATGTCCACCTGGAGATTCCTGGATGAGTATGGTTGACATGATATGTGTAGAAAGGACACACCGCTCCGCGAATTCGACGAACACAACTAGCCATGCAGAAGCAGGCAGCCTGTCGCCTACATGCCTCAGTGTATTGAGGTCATGCTGTGTGACACCCTCTGAACCCTCAATGATTTGATCATTGACGTCGAAGTCCTCGAGCTTCCCTTCAATAGATGGAACAGGACTTTTGTGAGACCTGGCTTTCTCGTCGAAGGTTGCAGCCATGGCTAGGGGTGGAGAAACGATCCTGTGGGCAAGATTCGTGACAAGGTACCGCGAAAAAAGCTGTCATGACTTTATAGTCTGGTAAAGTGATAAGCCTTCAACAGTCCACAATGTCAGCCTGGTGCGCCGCACATGGACGTAAAGGCTTGGCACGTTGCCAAGCGGAAGCAATGGAGGAGTAGGCATTTTTTCAACATTTTTGGCGCGGTTGTCGATGAAAAGTAGGCTGCCGATGCCAGAGGCAATCGGCCATGATCACGAATATATCACAGAGGATTCGTCAGTCGGGAGCGAGAGAGGTGAGCGAGGGTTGGTCGACTAGGTCGGGGAGAAGAAAAGCGGTTCAAAATCTACGCGGGGGGAAAATTCATTTCTCTTTGCTCCTCAATGCTTTCTGAAAAGAGGTAGCGATAATAGAGCGAGTTTCTTGGAGTTGAACGTTGAACGTTGGAAGCTTCGCAAACGAGTAAAGGCCATCTGCAGGCAATTCGATCATCAAACGGACCAAAACGCCCATAAAAGCAACTCCGGGGACAATACATATGCACGCCGAACGAAGCATATGCACCACTGAATGGCACAACTTTCGATCCAAACGGATGACGAGAGAAGATCAAATGAAGACGATAGCTAGATAGAATCGCCCATCCTTGTTAGCCGGTCGATGGGAAGTTCAAAAGGAATTCAGATAAGCACATCTTGGGAGAGCCAAATGTGCAGGACCTGATCCATAATTGTCGAAGCATTGAGATTCTCTTCCATCGGGAAAGAAAGTAGACGTGCATACCGTTCGGGAGGTGGTGCAAGGCACGGAGCACATCTACAACCACCAGCGAGCAGGAGTTTGTCCTTATTTGTCTTTGACGGGTCAGAGTCTCTGTATACTTAGATTCATCACCTTTCTGGCAGTTTTCATCAATCGTTATCTATACATATGTGATTTTTACCAATGGATTTTTCCAGCTCTCGTTCTTTCCGTCAAGGGGAAGAATATCATGCTGTAGGCACTGGCATTGAGCGCCCCCCCCAATAAAATCTCAGTCAAGCTGCCTTTAAAATTGATGATCATAGTAAACTTCAATAACCAAATTCATGGGGAGACCAGCTGCTTGGAACACTGAAGCCCGACTGAACACATGAGGGATTCTATCATTCGGTACGCTTGGGCAAGATTGCCTTGCATCACAGAATCTCGGAGTCGTTTCCCCTCTTCCCATTGACACTTTCATATTGGTAGCAACTCGAGCGCAGTATATAAGCAAGAGAAAACCGCATGTCACAATCTCTTCACAAGTACTTGGCAAGATTACAAGGATAATTCTACTGGGCAACCCCCTTTCCCGGAAACCCCATAGGTTTCTCTAAGAAAGCTTTGGTTGGGGTCCTCGAGCATGTTCGCCGCATTGCCGTCGATTACCGGCATTTCTCGGCAGACCAGACCTTTGGGGTCCTAATTCTACGTAGTTGGCGAGCTGAGGGTAGAATTACGGAGGTGCCTCTTCTGCAGATCAACTGATCATATAAAAACATTCAATGCCTGACATATCTGAAACATTATGAAGGAGCTTTGCAGAAAGTACGACTGAGCGTCGTCTAGTCGGTGGGAGTGCTGCGATAAATACCACCTATGGCTACTCATTTGATATTGTAGAGGGGAGGATATCATAGCATTTTATAGGCACTCATAAAGTCACATTCCGATACAGTGCTTTGGTGTAGATATACATGGTCTACGCACTCAGGCTTGCAAGCGCTTGAGCACATGTTGATGTCTTTGATCTCGGCCTCACGGCATACCGGCACATTTTCTTTGATGGGACCGGGCTTCTTATTTACGACAAGAAACTCTGGGGTTTCCGGGAAAGGGGGTTGCCCAGTAGAATCGTCCAGATTAAATCGTTCCATTTCAAAAACAGATGCTCAATACATAGAGAGAACCTGACAGAATGCAGAGAAGAAGAAAGGCTGGAGGCATTTTGTTCTGTGCCTCACAAACTTAGCTCACATCTTCAGGCCCCGGCCTCTGAAGCCTTTCTACATACGGGTTGCACGGAGCTTCCCCCTCGCCTGACCGCTGAAAGGCGCTGAAGCCGTCTTTCAAGAATCAGAACACGGAACAAGAAACAATGGATAGAATTGACTCTTGAGAATACCAGCGCATAGGCATTGCCGTCACAATTAGCCGCCCCGCGCCCGCAGAGCTACCGCACAATTTTTAAGCCATGGTGCAATCCTCCTTCGCACTGGTACATACGAGGACTGGCCCTTCTCCCTCTCCAGAACCGCGGGGCCCTCCCCTGGAGCCCAAACGGCGTCCGTGACAAGGTCTACTTCAAGCAGAGGCACGAAATGCCTGGAGCGCTTGAGATAGAAACGTTCGTAGAGGGTGTAGCCAGAGTAGAGGATGATGTACATCGCGACGCCGATATACGTTGCGACAACATTCTGTATAGAGCAGAATTGAGATGTGAAGGAGAGACAACCCCACAAAAACGACTCACGCGAGCTTCAAACGGTTCCTGGCGCACGGCAGCGTATCCTTCAGCTACAAACATTGCCATACCTAGCAAGACAACACCTAGCGGTAAAAGTGGATACAGCGGCTGGCGGTAAGGTAAATCAGAGAGCGCCCGCCCTTGCGCTTTGTACGCGCTCCGGAACCTCATCGAAATGAGACCTATACTAATCCAGACCAGTAGAGCCGAGATACCAGTAATGTTAAGGAGCCATGTAAACACGATCCCAGCACCCCAGATTGTAGTGAGAAAGGTCAGAAACGCGAACGCAAGGGACAGTCTATGTACATAAAAATGTCAGTCGATTTTTCTGGCAGCGCGCTGAGGAAGGCGTACATTAATGAAGGCACAGGTACGCCACGGCTGTTAACCCATCCAAACACATGCGGTGCGTACCCCTCCCGGGCAAGGGAGAGCAACATACGCGAGCTGGCATAAAAGCACGAATTTGTCGCTGACAATACCGCAGTAAGCAACACCGCATTGATGACATGTGCAGCGGCGCCAAAGCCCGCGCGCACAAAGACAACGGTGATAGGAGACGCAACAACATCACTGTCTATACAACTGACGTCATGAGTAAAAAAAGAAACACAAAATCCGGAGCATAAAGTGTATATGAAGGTGACTTACCGAAGGCAGCGGTCAGCAGTGTGTCGTCCGCATGGTTGATGCAAAGTCCGATGGTAAGAATGGTGAGGATATAGAAGATGACGATGCGGAAGAAAGTAGCCTTGATGGCGCGAGGGACTGCCTTGTGAGGTTTAGCGGATTCCCCAGCGGCAACAGCGACAAGCTCGATGCCACCGAATGAGAAGAAGGCGTACACAAACGTCTGAGCAAAAGCGGCGAAGCCTCCTATGAACGCTTGGCCATTTTGAAAATTGGAAAGTCCCTATATATACAACTTTAGCTAGAATTTCCGAGAAAGAATACAGCTGCATACCGGACCAGGATGGCCTATAACTCCTCCCCAGTCGAAGATTAGTCCTATGATAATAAACAGGATGATCAAGACGACTTTAATCATCGCAAACCAATATTCGGATTCGCCTACACCATGATTATTGAATTGATAAGCAAAAGCAAACACATTTCGTGGATGCACACAACATACCGTATACTCTGACATGTATTAATTGCAGTGCGAAAATTGGGACGATGATTATGATAGCCCAAAGCCATGTCTGCAACTTCTGCGTCCAGAATTGGAGAATAACGGCGGCGGCGGTTAACTCGGCGGCTAAGAACAGGTCTTGAGCTTGAGAAGTTTGCAGAAAGTGCAGAAAGGAATTACGCACGGATGGACAGACTCCTGCGAGATAATCAAGATAATCATTGATAAGAACCAGGCTTTGAGCGCATCAAGGGTCACTGTAAATTTGCATACCATTGGAGCCAGTAATTCCACCCTGGCGTCGACGAAGACAGGTCAGCAGCCAATCACATATAAGGTATTAATGAATATACCCAGAGTGAACCCTAGAGCCGGAGAAACGAATCGAGTCCCAAAGACAGAGAAGGCGCCAGTTACGGGGTACATGGACGACATCTCCCCCCTGAAGATGAATGGATCTACAACTAAATCTTCCTTATTTTTAAAAACCACTTACAATGCGATTACCACCGAATAGACAAACACTCCAACCACGAAATACGATAGCAATGCACTTGCTGGTCCAGCAATTGCTACGGCCTGATTGAAATAAGTGTGTGTTCCTAAAAACTTCAGAATAGATTCCACATACCGAACCAGCACTCAGAAAGATACCTGTCCCGATAGTGCCCCCAATAGCTATTACGAATCAAACATTGTTGTCAAGTAACCTACTGCGCCAGGAGAAAGTCCCAAGACTCACCAATCATCACTAAATGGCGACTCTGCATAGCGCGCCGAGTATCATGACCGCTCTGCGCCCCCATCATAGTCCATAGCCCTCCAATCGTAGTTCTAGGAGCGTTTGGATGATCATAGTCTGCGTTTCCCTTTTCGGTGCTACCTGGGATTGAAGGTGTCGAGGGCACCTCCTCTCGAGACATGGAGGCCATAGAGAGCGGTACAAAGCTCAGATTGGACGAAGCAGATGGCTTTTTCCCAACGTTTTCCCATGACTTCGTTCAAGTACCCGGCTGTCAAAGTGCCCCGTGGAACGAAATGACGAGTGAAGGCACCATCTTCTGGTGGATCCTAGTCTAGGATCCCTAGCTGACCGGTGATTGCTGGCGGCGCCGTAGTCCAGGGTAGAGCATTTAATCGAACCATTGTAGGGAGACGGCGTTTTGATTGCGTTCAAACCGAAGTTCAAATCAAGTTGAAACTAAATTGTGAGAAAGATTTCCGCACAGCCACCGAAATATATCAATCAAGTTCTGTGTTCAAGTTTTCTGTTGGTTTTCTGTGTTGGTTCTGCGCTATGAAGGGCTCATCGAGATGAATGGTGCTACGGTTGGCCGCGGATTCAGATTCAACGTTTAACTTTCAGGCCTCATTATTAGTCAGCAAGTTTCTGAGTTCAGAATACCTTGTTAAACGCTGGGCGCCTAAATTAGGCGCTGTTCTTGCGGCACTGTTTCTTAGATGTCTTATGTCTTGATTAGACATATTTGCTTCTTCAGTGTGAGACGAGCAATAGTGGCTTTATAGAATTGGAAACATGCAAAATTGATGTGTATATTCTATGAAAATCACCAGTGTCCAGTTTTTTGTCGCGTCGTGAGCCCACGCTCTTCAATGAGTTTCGTCTCCAAACCATTGAAACTGTGACTCAGTGGATATGTCTGGACTCATTTTCTACTACAAATATGCACTCATCAAACGTATCTTCCTCCTCTCCAGTTCATTCCTGTCGAGGGCATAAGAATGCGTCTCCGATGAGTCTTGAGCCTCCTTATTCATGAGACGAAAAACAATCGGTGTGCTCGTATGCAATCTGGAGAGTGTCCCGAAAGCTGTCACATTGGCGAAATTTCCTTTGTACAAAAGGGCGACTGCAAAGCATGTTTGGGGTATCACGATCCGTGTATCATTGCCACTAAAATTCAGAATCCCAAACGCGACCTTCGTCAAGGCCCCTTCGAGTGCTACAGAACTATCGTTCAGTAGATCATAGCTAAGAGGAAGAGAATCAAGAAAGGGCGAATATTTGGGTAGGTCGATATTAACGGTAGCGTAGTAGTCGCCAGGTGTCATGCACGAACTTTCCGATGGTGATGCAGGCATTAATAGAATCGGTATGCGCATCCCCAGATGCGTAAGCGTCAAAGGCTTGATTAAAGGCCTCAAGTCTAAATGGGAGTTGGTGGACCGAGATGAATATGCCTCTGGGCTGGTGGGGAGCAAAGAGGATGACGATGTCGATAATCCACCTCCCCAGTTCAGTAAGTCTAACACATTCTCTTTCGCTGAGTTCAATATCTCCTTGAGGAGGCGAAGAAAAGCCTGTTGCTTTCCTTCGCCGTAGGCAATGGAGATGCTGACGTCGAAGATTCCCATCAACGAATAGGCAGTGTCCTCTGCGCGTGTCACTTGACGTTTTGCAGCCCATTGCATTCTACGCGAGATGGGCAGGTTTAAGGAGCTGTCGCCTGTAATCTTGAAAAATAGCTCTGTTCCCGTAATTGTTGTCGCCTTCTTGATCTTCTCTTGTATAAGTGGATCATATTTGTCATTTGTTGTGCTTGTGAGTTGCTCCCAATTCGCGCCATAGAACTTCATCGAAGAGGGCGCGATTAATTCCTGCAAGGTCCATCCTCGAGTAAACCATCGGTCGTCGTGCATTTCTGAGAGTCTCGTCGTTTCCATGAGGTAGGTTATACAGATGTCGGATCTCTGATACCATTTATACATCGAACGGATAGACTCGTCGAGTTCAGTGCTACTGTCTTTGTTGATACATACTGTATCCATCCACCCCAGTGAGATTCCGTGTTTCTCTGCTGAAACCCTGCAGAAATTAGCCAGTTTCTGATATCCTGGCTGCTCGGTGTCGAATTTATTGTTGATCCAGTCGTTGTGAGTCACTTCTCCGGATGTTGCAGGAAGCCAGGTGTGGGACAGGATAGAATATCTCGCGACCTTTCTGACGTATCTCCGAAGGACAAAAAGAGCAGCAACCTTCGGTTCTAGTTTATATTGACTTGCAGCTTTCTTAGCGCTAGCCACATATTTGGCCCTATCAAATTCAGCTTCAATTTTCGGCGCGAGGTATCGGTAGAGTGCATTTCTATCGAGCAGAGATATATTGAGTTTAGAATCGCACATCTCAAATTGTAGAAGCCGGATGGGTAGAGTGTTGAATACATGTTGGCGGAGAACCGGCAAAACCGTCAGACTCAAGATTCTTGCTCGTTTCTGCGGAGGTTCCGAGTGATCTAGAGTAGCAGAAGTCAATGTAATTGAACAGTAAAAGAGACTACAATTACCTTGAATGTCTCCTGGTATGACCTCCGAGATAATTAAGCTGTCGTTTGAGGTCTGCTCTGCTTGTGGAATACCAAGAGAGAATGTAGGAGGATCCACTGTAAAACCGTACGCAGCACATATGTCAAATTCAGGAACTCCAGTCACAGACGTTGATACATACCCTCCATGTTCATATTATCGTCCAAATTTGAAGGTGGCCCCGTCCACGAAGTCGAAGGAATTCCCACTGAAAGCTCATTTCCCGCTTTATTCGCGAGTACATCGTTTGATGAGTCGCCCGTAAATGTATCTTGCCGGCCTGACTGTAAATTTATGACATAACAGATGAAATTCCGAAGACCGGATAACAGCTCTTCTGCTTCATGCCCGAAAACGACTTGACGGTCGACGTCTACTGCAAATCATCGGCGCTGAGCATATTGCGAGATGGTCTTGACTTTTTACTAACCTTTATGGATGAGCGCTGGCTCCGCGTTTCCGACTAGTGAGTTTACAACATCTCGAAGAGCGACCAGGAACTCGAGAGCTTGAAACAGAGGTAAGCCGATATTGAAGTGATGAATAGCCGTCCTGTTTACATACCGCCCCTGGGGTAGATATCTTTCACCGAGTCAGAGACAATCGTCGTAGAATATGTCAGATATGGTTGAGCGAAATAGCTTACCGTTCTCAATAGACGAATTACCCTCAAAGGACATGGTCAGAGATTGTGAGAGCGGAAAGCAAGACCCGACACCATCAATTTCCTCTTCTGGATTTATGTTTCCGCCACTGCCAAGCTGTGTACTAATTGAACAACTTCTATCGAGATTCGCAAAAATCTGGGCGATGCATACCTGCGAAGCTAGAACCGCTCCTTGTCAACCGAAGTTAGTCACTTAAGTACAGAGGCGCAACTAATAATATTCCGCATTGAGACGGCCATCTTTCATGATGGAAATACGTATTTTAAGCAAGGGAAGCGAATTGGTCTGCTATAAAAGTAAGAGCAGCGTCCAGCCAAATTCTCTTCACTTCCATCATGTCATTCCTAGATCTTCTGCTTTCTGTCGCATTCTTCTCAGCTGGTCTACTTGTCTTATCTTGGCCCAAGAACACCTCGATTAAAAAGCTTCCACTTCCTCCTGGACGGAAAGGATGGCCATTGATCGGAAACCTCCTCGAAATTCCAACAAAATTCGAATGGAAAACGTATCATCAATGGGCTAAAGACCTCAGTGAGCCCATCTGTATCTGCTATCTCTCTGAGCTCGAATCAAAGCGCGGACGATGTCGCAGATACCGACATTTTATATCTCAATATTGCTGGAATAAATGTGGTCGTCCTGGACTCCTTAAAAGCCGCTACCGATCTCCTTGAGCGAAAGTCATCCATATATTCAGGCAGGTATGTAGCATATTTACTGTTGCCTCTACTACGCTAACATTGTGGTTGTTGAATTAGACCCCGATTGACCATGGTTAATGAACTGATGGGTTGGAATTTCCTGTTTGTTGGCATGGACTATGGTATGTCAGTCTTACTGCGTTGAGACAGGTGCGTTCTCTGATAGTATCTCTCTTCTCTAGGCAATGATTGGTGAGTACTTGAGTATTTATATGTTATGTGTTGAATATTTGATAGCACTGATGATACAAAATTTTAGGCGCCAACATCGGCGCTTAATGGAACAACAACTTCACCCTGCAGCAACGCGCCAATTTCATCCTCAACTCTTGAAAGTTACTCGCAGAATGCTCAACAAGTTTCTCGACGATTCAGAATATGATGCTCTCGAGGTAGTCAGACAGTAAGTCATAATTTCACTGGTTTCTTATAGATCTGCTTAACAATGCATCAGCATGATTGGGGAAATTGTCATGTCTATAGGATATGGGATAGAAGTCCAGTCCACTAACGACCCATACATTACGGCAGCCAAGGATGCTCTTCATATAGTGACTGAGGCGGGTATCCCAGGCACATTTCTCGTAGATATATTCCCGTTTCTGAAGCATGTCCCCGAGTGGGTTCCTGGCGCTAGCTTCAAAAAGAAGGCAAAAGAATGGAAAAAGATGGCCATAAAGATGATAGACACCCCATACGATGCCACAAAGAAAAATATGGTGCGTAACATCTTCGATCTGTTCGTCTCTTTGCCGGAATTTCTGCTAAAATAATGATAGGCATCAGGCGTTTTCGAGCAGTCTTTTACATCCATTAATCTCGAAAAAATGAACGAAGGGACCAATCCAGAGGTATATAACGAGCGGATCATAAGAGATGTCGCCGCGACCATATATGCAGGTATGTGTTCGCAAAAATGTTCATTGCCGAGTACTCAATACTATTTGTTTAGCGGGCTCTGATACGGTATTCACTAATTCAAGATTTATATATATTGACTTACTAACATATGCTGAGCAGAGTGTTGCGGCAATTGGAGGTTGCATTCTCGGATTGCTATACCGCCCCGATGTTGTGACAAAGGCTCATGAAGAATTGGACCGCGTACTTCAGTCTGGCCACCTGCCAGATTTCAATGACCAAAGGTCGTTACCATACATCACAGCCATAGTGAAGGAGGCATTGCGATGGAGGGATGTCGCCCCGATCGGTGAGTAAGCCACGAACTATTTATGGCATGTCCTTGTTCTAAAAATAGTTGGTAGGCATTCCACATTTGCTCAAGTCAGACGACGTATATCGAGGGTATAGGATTCCAGCTGGAACCATGGTCATTGGTAATTCATGGTACGATTCTTTGACCTGCCTCAAACAGTTTGTTCATGAATTGGGATATTAATCTAGGGCAATCTTACACGACGAGAAAATATATCCAGACCCGTTCACGTTTAACCCCGACAGATTCATGAAGAACGGGGAATTAGATCCCTCCGTCCCTGATCCAGATATCGCATGTTGGGGATTTGGCAGAAGGTGATTTTGAAATGTTGCCTTTCCATTATTGCTGTCAAAACCACAACTTTACAACTGCTTTCCGTAGAATTTGTCCAGGACGTCATCTTGCTTATCCATCAGTGTGGATAACAATAGCATCTCTCCTTACTGTGTTCGACATCAAGAAAGCAGTTGATGCCGATGGAAAAACTATTGAACCTGTGGATGAGATACACTCAGCGCTTGTGAGGTGAGTAAGGACATCACGTATAAGATAATGATGCTCAAATTTGCTCTTATGACAGCATGCCAATGCCCTATAGATGCTCCATCACCCCTCGTTCAGAAGGAGCGAGGGCTTTGATAAGATCCTACAGGAATTAGGGTGCTTGATACTGCTTTCGTACCGACAATGATGTAGCAAAGAGTCAGATGATGACACAATATACCCTTCATACACATCATCCGTATTCAAACGATGTGGAACACCTCCAAAAAATTTATGCTGAGAATTTGTCGAATACGTCGAGAAAGATCCAGAAACTTACCTACAGGTAAAATTTCCCTCCGTCGTAGTGATCCTTTGACTATAGCAATGACGTACGGTAGGTTTGACAATGCGATCTAATTCTTCTTGAGTTTTCCTTACGACATCAGGGTGATTCAACAGGCCGAGTATACAGGAAGCGATAGCAAAAAGACTCTGAATGATGTACAACTGCGTGTTCAGAGAAATGTAGGCATATACGATTTTGAGACACATACCATATAGGCCTACAGGTGACGCTGACATTATATTTGCATTTAAATATCCACAAATCACCTACCTTCCCGAAGATATAGCTGACCTCCGCTCCAGTTCTCTAGAGCCCTCCAACGTATCTAAGATAATGTCATCCACGTCAAATGGAGTTCATCGATAACGTGGACGACCACGGATGGCGGCACAGGCCCCAGTGAATGCTTCTTGACGGCCTTGACTAGCTGTCCGTGATTTATCCAAGAGAAAAGAGATTGGCAAAGAGTGGATTCATATTCCGTATGTAATGCAATACGACGCACATCCTAATGCCTATATGACTCTAGTACATTTTTGGCCCTCTCCGACGTACGAGGTGTGATGGAGCATTTAAAAGGCTTTGGGATGCTAGTAAAGGAGATGCTGTTGAGTATTGATGCTAGCAGCAGACTGTAGTCGGCACCGACCTCACAACTCCGACGATGGTCTCGTCCAAGGCTTCTATTATGTTTCCTTCTGAATTGACTGATTTCTTGACATCAAATACAGTCAGTAACGATGCTATTGCTATCCAAATGGACGAATATGCCAAGTGACGACCGGGGCAAATCCTGAAAGAGTCGTTGAGTTTGACTTTTCGAAACGAGTACCCGAAGGAGCAAATACCTTCTACCGAAACCCCAGCATGCCATCTCTGGATCCAGAACCGATGGATCTAATACACCGTCCTTGAGGAACCGTTCGGGCTTGAAAGTAAACGGATCGGGATACACTTTTTCGTCGTGTAGAATGGCCCTAGTCAAATTAATAGAGTGAGAAGTTAACAACAACACACCGTTGTTGAATCGTACCAAACATTCGGAACAATCAAGGATCCTGCTGGTATTCTATACCCTCGATAAACGTCGTCCGAATTAAGTAAATGAGGAAAACCTGGACATATATTCTGAGAACGGGATGAAACAATAAGCTGTAGCTGCTCTGCTCACCAATAGGCGTGACTTCTCTCCAACGAAGTGCCTCTTTCGCTATAGCTGTGATGTATGGCAGAGATTTCTCGTCTTCAAAGTCGGGCAGACGGCCAGGTTGAAGGACACGGTCAAGCTCTTCTTGGGCTTTTGCTACGGCTTCTGGGTGATGTAATAATGCAAGTATACAGCTCCCCAAAGCCGAGAGACTCTGCGATATATATTTAGTCATAGTTGGATAGGCCTGTAGGTAACTTTCACCGACTGTATCTGACCCCCCTGAAGCAACATAAGCCATGTCAGCTTTATTATGTTAGACATTTACAAGGCAAATACGCACCAGCGTATATAGTTGCGGCGACTTCTTTTATATTCTGTTCGTTATACAGAGTAGGATTCGATCCCTCGTTCATTTTCTGCAGGTTGAGAGATACGAATGATGGCTCGAATTCGCCTGATTCCTGGAATAGAATTAATTGAGAAACAGCCGGGCGTATAAAAAAGAAACGCGCACAATATTCTTTTTCGTCGCAGCATACGGAACTTCAATCATCCTGCGGGCCACCTTCCGTGATTCTCTCGCGTGCTTTTTGAATCCGGCACCAGGAAACCACTCCGGAACATACTTTAGAATCGGGAAATAATCCACAAAGTAAGCGCCTGGAACTGCAGCCTCAGAAATGATATGGGAGGTTTTCTGTGCCGTGGCGATGTAAGGGTCATTATGAGATTGTACATCCAATCCATAACCGATAGACATGACTATTTCGCCAACCATGCTGGAGGCCCATTGGAGGTTAACACGGAGTCGGAAAACGTAGTAAATCGAAAGCTTACTGTCTTAACACCTCCAATACGTCGCTTTCTGGATTGTCAAGGAATTTGTTGAGCATCCGGCGAATGGTTTTGAGGAGATGAGGGTGGAATTGACGCGTAGAGCTGGAATGAAGTTGCTGTTCCATCAAACGTCGATGTTGTCTCCTGCAGAAATACATGTTCAGAGGATGTGTTTCGCGGATTACTACTGGTCTGTATTACCATTCGCTACCTAGCAGAAAGGTTAATAAAGACATAACTAGGCACGATATGAAACGTACCATAGTTCATGAACGGAATCATATAGCCCCAGCCCATTAATTCGGTGAGCATTGGTAACACAAACCTGTTACCGTAAGGTCAGCGTATAGTGAAAAATATGTTCAAGCGTGTATGTACCTGCCAGAATATATGGACGATCTCTTGTCAAGCAGATCGGTAGCAGTCTCTAGAGTGTCCAATATGATCAAGTGAGTGCCCGCAGCGTTCAGATGTAGGATGTTCGTGTCTGTTTCAGTCTTTCAGTCTTGAAATGAGAAATTGCCTAAATATCGACGCACTGAGCTCTTTGCACCATTGGTGATAAGTCTTCCATTCACATTTGGCTGGTATCTCCAACGCGTTTCCAATCAGCGGCCAGCCCTTTCGTCCAGGGGGAAGTGGGTGACTCCTAGACAAGGCTCGTCGGAAAAGGACAAAAAGACCGAGGAAAATGGTTGTCGCGAGTACAAGATCCAAATATGCCATTGGCGGGTAAGATGGTGCCAGAATATCATTATCACTAGCTGTACTTTCATATAAGCGTTTCAACGTCGGGTCCCTCCCACCCTTCAGCACGACCGTCGACGGAAATACGCCAGATAGGCTGACTCTGGATTCTGGAACCTCCTGTTTTCATATTGTAGAATATCGGGCTTCCATTCAGCATGTCCACATCAACGTGTTCCAGCTAAACTTTACGGAGAGGTCACGTCTGACCTGCTAGAATACGACATGAGATAGATATAATTGAGTACAAAATAAGACTCACGGATAACATGTTCTTATTTGAGAAGGCGTTAGACAGCGTGTACTCTACTCGTTCAAGGTAATAGCAGTAAGTGGTCTTTAACAGAGTCAGGCGAATAGAAGGCCAAATAAGGTGGGAAACAGTTGATTTGGACAACTTATGCTCATACAAGTACGTAGAAGTTCGGGAGAAGTAGAAAATGATTGGAAATGGCTCATGTCGCTCCGGGCGGTCGCACCTGAGAACGACAAAAAAGAACTGTACGAAAATGTTACAGACGGGATTGATTCATGACAGTTATATACAAGATACATCACTACGAGGCCCCAAGCAAGCCCCAGAGATAAAATAAAAACAAGAGGAGTAGTAATTATACGTAAATTCTTCATGAAAGCGTTATGAGCATAATAAATTACAAGTGACGACATGAACTGGTTCATAGTGCCGCCGCTGTATCGTGCTTCTCATGGAAATGATGATGTACCACATCCTTTGAATCCTTCTCTACAAGGTGACCTTCACCGCCCTCATGTTTCTCTTCCTCTGAGCGATCTAGGATAGTTTGCCTGTATTTCACGGATCCGATGATTGAGCTCTCGCGGTACATCATGTCGATTTGTTCCAGTGACAGGCTGCGTGTCTCGGGGATGAAGAAGTAGGTGAACAGGAAGGAGCCAAGACATGTTCCGCCCCAGATAAAGAAGACCTTCACTCCGAGGTTTGCAGCTTTCTCGCCGTTGATGCCGTAGGTGGTAGGGTTAACAAGGTATGGTGTAGCGTAGCCAATTCCGAAGTTCCACAACCAGTTAGAGGCAACGGATAGCGACATGCCTTTTCCACGGATGGATAGAGGGAAGAGTTCGGCAGTGACGACCCATGCGACAGGACCCCAAGACATGGCGAAGAAGGCGATGTAGATGCAGACGAAGGCGATGAGGACGCGCTGAGCAACAAGATTCACGGAACCATCGGCTTGAATATCTCCTGCAGTGACACCGACCTTCAGGGAATAGCAGGTCAGCGGCATGAAGAAGTAAGGATCAGAAGAGGACTTACAATGGCGACGATGAACTCGCAGATACACATGCCTGCAGCACCAATCATGAGAAGACGACGACGTCCTAGTTTGTCGATGAAAGGAAGAGAGCAGATAGTAACAGCGGTGTTGACGACGTCACAGATGATGGTAATGACGAAGGGGTTGCTCATGCCAGCAGACTTGAAGAACGTAGTGCCGTAGTAGAAGATGAAGTTGATACCAGTGAGTTGTTGCCACTAAAATTATATGGATATCAGCAATTGTCCGAAACGATGGTAAGGGTAAGAAACTAACAGCTTGGAGCATGATACCGGTCCATGTACGGAGTCCATGACGGTTCTCATTGTTGCGGAAACAATCGAAATAGGTGCCAGTGCTCTCCTCTTGCTCGAGCTTGAGTCCGAGAGAAACGGAACGACATTCCTCATCGACCTCTATCGAATCGGCAGGCTTACTGAGCAAGCGACCAAGAGCTTTGCGTGCAGCTACATCTTTGCCCTTGAGAAGGAGGAAACGGGGAGATTCAGGAAGGCAAAGCATGCCGCCACCGAGGATAGCACCCCAGGCGAATTGGACGCTGATGGGTGTACGCCATGCGGAGTGACTGAGTTGGTTCTTGGTAGCGTTGAGTACGATAGCAGCGAGAAGGGCACCGATGGTGACTGAATATCGAGATCAGCATAATGCCAAAGTGATAATCGAGTAGAAGGGATATGTACTGGCAAATTGGTATAAACCGACGATGGTACCACGGATAGCTTTTGGGGCGCACTAAACATTATTCTTGAGCAAATCGAACACTATGATCAAATGACGAAGCTACCTCGGATTGGTACATAGGGACCAAGCAAGAGATGATGCCGACTCCGAGGCCAGCGATGACACGTCCAATAACGAACGTCACCCAATGTGTGTCGAGTTGTAGGCCAATACCGAGGAAGAAGACGGCACATCCAGTGACGATGCCGTATTTACGACCGACGCGATCGCCGAGAGGGTATGCCAGCAGAGCGCCGAAGAAGGTTCCAGCAGACAGGATAGAGACCTGGCATTAAGAAAGGTAGATGAGCGTTGTGAAAGGAAGAGTTCAAAATCAAACGTACGACGAGGGACTTGTCCTTGGTGGGGAGGTAGTACCCAAGGTCAGCATCATAAGCTCCGAACGTTCGCAAGTAGTCTTCGGTGGCGATGATACCTCCAATGGTACCGGTGTCGTAACCGAAAAGGATACCACCGAAGGCTAGTGGACAAGTCAGCCGTGATCCACATCCGAAGAGAGAATACGCGTACCAGCAAAAGCGGACATGACTATCGACCAGAACAGTGAATGCGATGAGACGCCTTCACCTTGACCTCCAGGTCCTCCACCCATTTTTGCAGGAGATACGGGTATGGGTGGTAAAGTCTGGTATATGTAAGGAAGCAGCGACCAATATGTCAGACTGCGGGGTGTTGGGGTATGGGGAGGGCGGAGAGAGGATTTACGAAAAAATCTGGAGTTCTCCCCCGCATGGCCTGAAGGTTTTATACGAGAAAAAATCGCGCTTCTGATAGTTGCCCCCGGCTGGATCTACGATGTGACTCCAGGCTTTGCTCCGGTGCCCGAGAATGAGGAAAAACCTATACCGGCGATGGGATTGACAGAATATTGCCAGGATGCATGTGGTAAGGCGGCAGAGCTGGAATTGGCATTACGCGCCCGCCCTTGGTCGGCAGACTTACATGACGCTCAATTGTGGAGGGGCCTAGTAATTGGTCCATGCATCTGGATATCCGCCGAGTTTGGTTGAACTCCAGACTCAACGTTCAAGCTCTACGAAGAGGCCGCCGAGTGGTGAGCCTCAAACTCTGTCCTTCTAAACTCCTCTAGAGGTACTTATAGAGACCTGCATGCGTTGATATCTATGGAAGGTAAGAATTACTAAGAAAATGAAATATGAATATTGACTTGCCGCTTCGTTGCAAGGGCCCAGAATCTTTTAGTATCCCACGCGGAACATCTTTTCGTTATTTTTATGTCGGTCCGGATCAGGAAGTAATTCCTATTCTACTCTTTTGCTTCTCTGAATGTCAACGTCAGAGTCGAAACAGAGGTCCAAATTGCTGAGAACGTACGCAGCAGATTGGAAAGATCTCACTTTCACGTCTCCCGTCTCCTTCTCCTACTCTGCGAGGGCTTGATATGCTCTCGCGAGCGCAAACAGCGACCCGATCATCTATATCCGAACATGGTCCGCTTCCACATGCGCCTGCAAGCATTGCACAAAGCTAGATCGCAGCGACATTCGGGCATTGGAAAACAATGTCAGCGTTCTTCCATGTGATTGCTTATATGCGTGCCGTGGGGTGTGTTGCGGAAGAGCGACGGGAAGAGGGGGGAGGAACAGAAAGAGCGGCGAAGCTACTGGTAGTTGCACAGGCCAAGTTTTCTGGCATGAGTAACGACAGCGGCGACGCCACGCACTATGACGTTTTTGAAACTTGAACGCATATCTTAGACGGACCACCCAGGAGTAAGTCACGGGAGTGTATAGGATAGGAGAAGAAATTAGCTCGATGGATGTAGATATGAAACATTTTGAAGACTGCACCTGAACTTGAAATCAAATTTGCAGACTAAATGACGGACACGATCGCAACGACAACGAAATCAGAGACGAGAATAAATGGACAGCGTCGAAGACTACGCTGCAGAACGTTATCAACACTCATAACCTCCAAGATCTTTGCAACAATGCTCACCGAATGCTATGTTCCACTTGTTCGAAACTCTGGGATTTCCAAGACACAGAAGAGAATCATCCGCTCTGCCAATGTCTCTCCAGGGCTCTCTTTAACGATGTCTGTTTCCTGTCTCAGTGTCGAATCCATCTTTGAGACCGACCTTCCAACGACCACACGTTTCCTATCACCCGAGTAACGTTCGGGAGCAATGGCCATCGAAAGCATTCGTATCTCACCAGCAGCGCGCCTAACACTCGGAACCAATAATTCAAACTGGGAAAACCCACAGGCACGCGAACCCCAGACGCACCCCGCATTCCCCGCGTCGTGCCAATCAAATAGCAATGCCACAGCGTCCGCTTCGTGCCAAATCCCACACAATGTTCTTGCGCGAGCTTNNCGAAGCACATAATCCACCTGTTCAGCTCTGCGCGCTATCCTTACCCTTCGCCGCGTTCTATGTGGCAAATCACGCTCTCCATGTACATCAGCTACATCCTCTCCGTATCAGGTTTGCCGACAGAGGTGGGGATGATCGCTATAGTGCTGTTATATCGTTACAAGCACGCCGTACCCCACAGCGTTGCGTACGGCGATGATGCAGCGCGCTTGTTCCTCGCTGCGTATATCGTTGCAGCTAAGGTTGTTTCAGACGCCGACCTCGAGAGCGATCACAGCCTACAGGACATGACAACTATAGCGCACGAACCCCGACGCGGGATGGACTTCTGGTTCCATATATCACTCCAGCGATTCCCGGTGGAGGAGATTTGCCGCATGGAACGTGAATTGTGCGATATCCTCCACTGGGACGTCCAAGTCAGCCGGCAGACGTTCCTATGCTTCCGAAGGACCGTGTACCGCGAATGTCATGTTGACGTGGACGAGCTAGAAGACATACAAGAGGAGGACATAGTGGAGGAGAGGTTACAAGCAGAGAGGGCTGAGAGGCCCCCTCCACCTTACAGTGAAGCCCAGCGCGATGTGAGGCTCGTTGATCAGGAGCTCCCTGCTCAGATACAGCCACCTCAAGCATACGCTTTGATCCCTTCCGCTCACGGCATGTACGAAGGCGACGTTGAGGATCGTCAGAGGTTCGCGAGGATGTTTGAGGATGTTAGGAGTCCACAGAAGATTATGAGGACTGCGCAGGAGGCTCCGGGAAACATGGCGGGGAAGGAGAAGTGTTTGTTTGTCGTTTTCAAGGAGAGAATATCCCAAATACTTTCAAGGCGGTCTGTTTTGACCTGCGGTATTTGAGTGGGTCGTAGTTAGTCCTTTACCTTGCTTTAATTGAAATTATGAATGTGCTCCGGTATTTATTAACGGGGGGACTCGGATGGGTCATTGGCCTCCCAAAACGGAGCGGAACTCCTCGACCACGGCCCAACTTTGACGTGCACCAGTTGTAGTCTTTGCCATATACGGCAATCTTTTGAAACAAAAGCATAGAATTAATTAGCTGTCATTCATGAATAAACACAAGCTTAAAAACTAAATTCACGAGTCACCCACGCGTGGTAGTTTGGACGACGAGAGTGCATCTAGAACACTGTCTCAGTCAGGCGGTGAATATAACAGAGTACGGAAATCGTTTCTGTGAGCTGGACCAGAGATCAAGAATGCGCATGAACATTGGGAAACACTACCAGACAGAGAGGGCAGGTGGTGGACAAGCAGCAAAAGCAGTATCTATAAGTCAACGTTCAACCGTCGCTGGATTCCATCACTAACAGAGCCAAACTTATGAAAGCCCATCTCGACGGCCACAACGTCTTCGCAATAATTGCAGGCTTCTTCCAATTATATTTGAATTCTGTATTACAATAACGTTCAAATTCCTCGACATATAGATCTAATTTTGCGGCATCTGCCCAAGACGTATCGGTAAACGCACGCTGAGACCCATGAGGGAATCAAAACGGAAAAGCACAGACCTCTTGTAGATCCTTAGTTTATTTGCGAAAGATTTTGTACTCAAAGAGCTTTTCGAAGACCCGCCCGATACGAGGTATTCCAGGGGTACTTTAACACGAGTATAATAGCATCGCTGAACATAGCACTGCGCACGTGTTTCCATAGCCGCCCGTGCCACTCAAATCTCGAGTTCGCTGATCGTTTGATAAAAGCTGTCAAGCATAACAAACTACATGTAGATACAGGAGGAGAAATACGGTAATCATCCACTTTTCTAAAGCTTAAAGCAACCTAGACCCTGCGCAATCTTCCGGCCAAGAGGAGAAAGAGTATGCCAAACAGGAGGGATACGTTGACAGACTCGGAGGGATTCGGATAGTTCCCTCAGTACTTCGCCTCGGAAGGAGGCCGGATCGGAACTCCTTGACTGTGAAGCCTCCCCTTTATTGAGCTGGTAAGGAGGGGAATACAATCTTCACAGATAAAAAGGTAAGAATGTAAATCTATTTAAGTACTTCTCCTTCAAAAGCTAAGTTAGTTCAAAGCGCGTTTCGACTCAGCTCACAAAGCAGTCATCCAAATGAAAGACTTCGTACATCTTCCTGCATGCACCCCGCTTCTTTCAAAATCAATGACAACACAGGTTAATTTTCGAGAAACAAAGATCTAATTTGCCGCCTTTCCCTCGAGAAATTGAAAGAACCAAGGTTTAAGCGTTTAAGAAGCACTTCTCGGCCCCACGAGAACGGCCTTCTCAAAATCTCCGATATACAAGTCATTACTCCAGCATGAATTTAAGTACGAAAATATTCTGTTTGATTTTCAGGTTGCCTTTGTGTGAGTACGTCTACAATTTCGTGACAGTCAATTCGAGGAGACCTGATTTGGTGGCACGGGCGGCTAAAATAACACGTGCCAAGGGCTACCCGAGTTCGGGGTCTCCGCTGCCGGTATACAACCTCCACTGTGGGCCAGTTTGTGTTTTCTAGATCATCACTCAACGCCCACCCATGGCAAATCGTTTCCTTCATGTAAATTTACTCTGTGCTGACAGGTGTGTGCCTTTTCACGTAGACATGATGTAAATCGTCACTTGTGAGACTACCTGTCATATGTCTACGCATGGTGCTTGCTGGCGACAAGGTCTCGACTCCCTAGAAAGTATGTATGTCAGATTAGCCAGTGATGTCATGTTTGTATTCGCGTAACAACGTAAGATATGCTGCAGATGTGGGATGTTGCTGCGAATTGTGGTGGAATTTTTATGAGCATGAATGACACTTGATTTTGCGCGCATGTGTGCTCGGTGTTGTACTAGTGATATAGGGATAAAACTAATTGGCAACCCCCCTTTCCAGTAGAAACCCAGGGTTTCGAGAAGAGTGAAAGAAACCCCCTTGACTTGAATGTTC